>CAUYRH010056278.1:0-34023 GCA_963574655.1 Perodicticus potto
GTGGCTTGCCCAGCCAGTGGTATTGCTGGGGGCAGTCTTCTCTGGAGTGGCCAGTCTGACGACATTGGAAGCACTTGTTTTTCACTCCTCTGGTTTCCCTCTGCCCCTGAAGGTTGCTCGTTTGTCAGAGTGCCATTACTAGAACTGTCATTCTTTTCTGTTCCTTTCTCTCTTTTTCCTCCTTTCTCTCCAGATCTCGGTTACAAAAGACCATAGTGGCCGTTCTAAGAAGATTCTCCAGGTTATGGTCTGGGGCTATAGCCAATTTCTGGAGTTTTGTTTGGATGTCTGGGGCCGCTTGAGGGATAAATTTGTCTTTAAAAAAAAAAACACAATCAGATACCATTTCATACAGACGAGAATGGCTATAAGTAAGGCAGACAATAGCAAAAACTGTTAAGAATTTAGAGAATAGAACTTCTGTATACTGCAGACAGGAATGCAAAATAGTACAGCAACTTTGGGAAACAGCTTAGTTTCTCAGAAAGCTAAATAGAAAACTACATAAACCCCAGAAATTCCACTTCCAGATATGTACCCAAGAGAATGAAAGGGTATGTCCACACAATTGTTCACAGCAATCTTTTTCATAATAGCGAAAGACCGGAATAACCCAAGTATCCAATTGTTAAACAAACAATGTGGTATAGCCTTATAATGGAATATGATCCAGTCATAAAAGGAACATGATAGCAATACAGGTTACAACATACATTCACCTTGGAAATATGCTAAGTAAAAGAAACAAGACAAAAAGCCACATATTATAGGATTCCATGAGTGTTCTCCTTAATGGGCATTAACTCCATATAGCATAAATTCAGGCTCTTCATATAATTACTTTGGATGGAACTCTAGAAAATAAACATATAAGCATTTTTTTATCCATATTACCTGGCCCTTGACAAGAACCCCACTTCTGCTGCCTTATGCCTCTGTATTGAAGTTAATATGTGTCTTCCAAGGGAGGGAAATTAAAAGTCTGCAGCTGGAAAGAGTTCAGAGACAGGCCTTGGAACTGGAGAAATAAAATGCCGAGTACAGAAACTTTAAACTAAATATCATTCTGAGATTTTCCATGAAATCTCCTTTTATCCCTCACAAGAGAATGCCTCTAGGTACGTCTACTCACCATCACGTATGCATTACCCAAAGCTGCCAGTTCAGCAGGAGAGTAATACCCAAACCTGCAACTATTTTGATTCTCAAATGAAATATTAAGGACCTTTAATTTGTGATCCTAATGTGGAATAATGGTTGAAAATTCTCAACTCGTTATCTTCTTCATGGATAACTGTCACCTTAAGATGAGAGCCACATCCCCATCGATTACTTCTGACGCAAATGCAGGCAGATGTTGGTGACCCTGTCTGAGCTTTCTTTACTTCTCCCAGGAATAACCTCCAGCACTCACCACGTCCCCAGTAATGTGCAAAGGGCTTGCCTTTATTTTCTGCAATGATTAATAACGGGGTACCTTTCATTATTCCCATGGGACTGATGAAGAACTTGAGGTTTAAAGAGATGAAATTGGAGTCAGCATGATACAGGTGAGTCTGATTTGAGTCTGCACGTCCGGTGATGCTAACGGCATCGCGCCACCCCTCATCTCTCCCCTTTCCCACAGGCCCACTCCCCAAATCCTGTTTCACCTATGGGGTGTCTCTTAAGATTGTTTTCTCCTTTTCATTTCCGTAGTTCAGGCTTCATTGCCTCTCACCTGGACTTTTAAAATTGCCTCCTGCTGAACTATTTCTGTGTCTCATGTGGTCTTGTCCTGTTACCTTCTGTATACTTCTTCCTGTTACCTTCAGAAAATGTCCCTGAATTAGCGTCTGATCACAACTTTGTCTTGCTCCCCAGCCTTTATGTTCTCCATCAGGTCCCCTCCCAAATCTGCCCCCACCGTTTCTTCCTAAGCTTCTCTCTCAGTATTCCTTCCCCACTAGAGGATGGAGCCTTGCCTATCCCATTCACCATCAAACACACATTACCAAAAGCAAATGCTGGGTGAAAGAATGAAGAAATCTTATACTTTAGCCAGGTGTTATTACCATTGCTCCCATAATAAAGAAATGCTGGGGAGTGGGGGTGGTGTTCGACTTGATTCTTTTGCTCCAAATAGTCTCCAACCTGAGTCCCCCCTATCATCTCCACTTGTGCAATTTAATTCCTATTAAAATTGAGCCATTCTTTAAATGATAGCTCAGACGTCAACCTTCTCACCTGGAAATATCCTCCCCCTCCTCTGAACTTCGTTTATGGTAACTCTGGCCTCATACTCAATTTGCTTTGAATTATGGTTAATCCTCTATTAGTTTATGATACCAAAACAGGGCAATGTCTTATCCAGCCTTTTAGTTCCCATACTGTTCAGTATAAACTAAGCTTAAGTAAATGCTTGTTGATTTATTTGATTTTAATTTTTAATGATTATGGGTGCATAATAGCTGTACATCTTTATGGGTATATGTGATGTTTTGATACAGGCGTATAGTGTGAATTAATCAATCAGAACAATCAGGGTATTCATCATCTCGGGCATTTAACATTACATTTCCTTGTGTTGGAAATGCTTCAATTACACCTTTTAAGTTTTTTTTAAGTATACCCTAAAATGTTGATTATAGCCACTTTGTTGTGCTATTAGATATCATTCATTCTCTCTAACTAACTGTATTTTTGCACCCGTTAGCCATTCCCACTTTATCCCTTTTCTCCACTACCCTCTCAGCCTCGGGTAACCGTCATTTTACTCTGCCTCTGTGAGATCAATTGTTTAAAATACTTAGCTCCCACACAGGAGTGAGAACATGTGAGATTTGTCTTTCTGTGCCTGGCTTACTTCACTTAGCGTAATGTTTTCCAGTTCCATCCATGCTGTTGCAAGTAGCAGGATTTCATCCTTTTTGTGGTTATATAATATTCCTTTGTGTGAATGCACCACAACTTTATCCTTTCAACCATGGATGGGCACTTAGGTTGATTCCAAATCTTAACCATTAACTATTGTGAATAGTGCTGCAATCACCATGGGAGTGCACGTATCTTTTCCATATACTAATTTCCCCTCCTTTGAATATATGGATATATTCCCTCCCATTCGGGTAATGGTAATATGGGTAATACGGTAATGGGTGCTGGGTAATATGGTAGCTCCATTTTCAGTTTTTTGAGGAACCTCCATACTATTCTCTGCAGCGGTTGCACTAATTTACATTCTCACCAACAGTGTACGATGGTTCCCCTTTCTCCACATCCTCACCAAGAGTCATTATTGCCCTTTTGATAAAAGCCATTTTAACTGGGGTGCAATGACATTTCATTGTAGTTTTGATTTACATTTCCCTGATTACTAATGATGGCAAGAATTTTTTCATGTATCTGTTGGACATGTGTATGTGCTAATTTGAGAAAGGTCATTCAGATCCTTTGCCCATTTTCTATCAAGTTGTTGGAATTCCTTACATATTCTAGTTATTGATCTCTTGTCAGACAGGTAGTTTGCAAATATTTTCTCCCATTCTGCAGTTGTCTGTTCACTTTATTGATTCTTTCCTTTGCTGTGCAGAAGCTTTGATGAGATCTTATTTGACCAATTTTGCATTGGTTGCCTGTGCTGTGGATACAGTGTTCAAGAGGTCCTTGCCCAGACCATTGTCCTCAAACATTTCCCTAAGGTGTTCTTTTAGAAGTTTTGTAGGTTTAGGTCTTAGATTTAAGTCTTTAATCCATTTGGATTTGATTTTTGCACGCAAGATAGAAAGGTCTAGTTTCATTCTTCTGCAATTGGATATCCAGTTTTCCCAGAACCATTTATTAAAGAGATGGTCCTCTCAGCACTGTATGTGCTTGGCACCTTTGTCACGATAACTTCACTGTAGACGTGGGGATTTATTTCTAGGTTCTCTATTCTGTTCCATTGGTTTATATATCTGTTTTTATGCCAGTCCCATGCTGTTTTGGTTACTACAGATGGGTAGTGTAATTTAAGTCAGGTAATATGCCTCCTCCAGTTTTGTCCTTTTTTGCTCAGGATGGCTTTGCCTATTCTGGGTCTTTTGTGTTTCCATATAAATTTTAGGATTATTTTTTCAATTTCTGTGAAAAATGTCATTGTTATTTTGAGGGGGATTGCACTGAACCTGTAGATTGCTTTGATAGTATAAACATTTTAACAATACAGGCTGTTTTTCATAAAGTCGTCATACATAGGGAAAATGGGAAATTGTAACTAAATGTACCTTTATTTACTAAATGTTCATTACAAAATTTTACAAATAGGTGGCCAACATGTAGAGAGTATCTTGCGAATATTTTGTAACGAATATTTTGTAAATAAAGGCACATTCTGCTATAATTTCCCATTTTGCCTACGTATGGTGGGTGACTATATGGGTGACATTTTTGGGATATCATGAATTGATTCACTGATTGTTAAAATTGAATGGAAAACAAGCCACTTCTGAAATCCTTCCCCCTGATTGGTAAATATTGATACACAGATAAAGAACAACAACAATGGTAAGAACATCAACCACACTGAACACTAGCTGCTTTGCAGGGGTTTCATCCCACTAGCAGCCTCTGGGGTAGGTACTATCATTATCAGACAGGGAAATTAAAGCGCAAAGAGGTTAATTTGTCTAAGATTCCACAACCTCTATGAGAAAAAGTCAAGAGTTTTAAGTGGGGAGGAGGGGTGGATTTAGGCTCATACTGTTAAACTTGGATATTAATACCTCCAAAATTGGAAAAAAGAAATTTTAGAAAGAGCCAAATCTAAACAAATTTTTCTGGACCACAAGCCATTTAGTATGCAAACATTTATAAACTGGGCATATTGGATTTACATTGAGTGTGTCCAAAATTTTTAGCAACATTAAGAGAAGGGGGCACAACAAATGTTTTAAGTTAAATAAATAAATCGGTAAAATCATTGGGAGAATAAATTTGAGGCACGGTTGGTGGGGAACTAGTTGTGTTACTAATGCAAAAAACATTTCCTTCCAGTAGCAAGATGCTTAGAAGTCATAGCTGTGTGATAGTACAGATTTTTTTTTAAAAAAATAAAGGCATGGTTTATTCTTCGAATTATCCACTAGATGGCAGAATATTGTTACTGTCCGAAGCACTATTGCTGGATTAGCCCAGGCTCCTTTCTAAGCTCCAAAAAGTCATGCAAATTGGTTTCACCTCTACCCCATTGCTGGTCTTTTCACAAGGGGCATTTTAAAACAAACACATTTTAAGCTGGGAAAGAAAAATCAGGGGTTTTCACAGTTATAAATATCGGGTATGAGGATGCTAATTATACGTGTGTGTTGCTCTGCTTTATGGGAGCAGGAGCTCATGCTGGGGTAGGCCTGAGAGAGCACACACAGAATGGTCTATCCGGATGCCAGAAATTAGAGTTCAGTCGAAAAGCCTGCAGCTGGTTTTCTGTAACTTTTACGTCACAATTACGTCATCCTTTTTACGTCATCCTTCATGACACATTAGACTCACTGAGGGGCCCCACCCCAGGTCCCATTCTCTGATGATACAATGTGGACATTGGTATTTTTAAAAGCTTCCTCAACAATGGGAGAATCAGACCAACAAAACAAATTCTAGTGTTTTTTCCACCACTGGCATTCTAGGATTGGTGTCTAACAGCATATTTATTACTGTAATCTTCGTGAGTGCAAGCGCTCATTCTGCTTAGATCCCCTGCGAATGCTAACTTAATTAATCCACAATATGATGAAAGATTTGGGGAAAAAATGAGACACGGAAAGGCTTCATAACTTGCCCAAGACTACCACGTAAGAGAGAAATGTGAAATTTTACCTAGCAAAGCCTGAGTATGTAACACTATGCCAAATTCCCTGGTAAATAGTTGATTAATGAACTATAATATATCCACCTCTCATATTGAGATCTAAAATTGAGTCTGCGCTAACCGTAAGATCCTACCTTGTTATTTAAGGTATAGCTACTGACCTGCTTAGAAAACTGGCTTAACATATCTAGAAACAAAGATGTGTCAAAGACCAACTCTAAAAAAATAATAATCAGTTCATTTGGGAGTGCTATTGTTTGTCTAGGTGAAATTGTATTTGAACTCAGTAAATCCTGGTATTTGGCAAAAAAGAATAGCAATAGTAATGCCCTTACTAGAATTTTTAAGAAAGCCTTGTAAGATGTTTTCATATAGATTTGACTCCAAGACACATAGAGATAAGAAAACGAATTCTGTCTATAATCTTACCTCTTTTTTAAAAGCCTCATTTTTTTTTCCTGCCATTTGAACATGTACATCTTTGATCAGGTAGAAACACGGACGGATGTAGTACAGATTCTTCTCCACTCAGCTTATTAAGCTCAATTCACTTTGAGGAGTAGGACACTGGTCCCATATGCTGAGAGCAGCGGGTTCAAACCCAGCCCCCGCCAAAAACAAACAAAAACCAATCAATGTGTCACTGAACTGACTCATGGTCCACTCTCTTTGCCTTCTCTTTTTCTATAATTTGGCAGAAATAAACTTCGGTTTTCACAGCTTTGTGCTCGCTTTTCTCTCCAAATACATCACCAAAACAAGCTTGGCCCTTCTACTTGACCTGAGCCAGGACTCCCACATGCTCTCCACACGCCTGTCCTCCCCCTTCTGTCTGACCTGCTCTCTGTCTGGACAACAGCCTCCCACATCCAGCAAAGCCCGTGAGAGAGTATTGCTTCCTTTCTTCTTTTTCCAAACCAAGATACTCTACCACAATTTCCCCTGCAAATAAGTACAACCACGTCCCTTCCACAGAATCAAACCCTTTCTTCTTTCTTTTCTCACATGTTCAATTTTTTTTACAAAATGGTTCTCATTATTTTTGGGGGGGTGGTGGTGATGGTCTTTAACATAAATTTTGACTTAATGATCCATCATGGAAATTTCCATAATGATATTGACTCCCTTTTATGAATTTCATTTTTTTCTTATTTATTTTTTAATTGACATACACAATCATATATTTATGGTATACAACATGATGTTTGGAATATGTATACATTATGGCATGGCTAAATCAAGCTAATTAGCACATATGCATTACTACTTCACATATTTATTTGTGGTGAGAACACTCAACATCACTCTCTCAGCAATTTCCAAGAATACAATACATTGTTATTGACTATAATCCCAGTGTCGTACGATAGATCTCCTGAACTTATTCTCCTGTGTAACTGAAAGGAGGCAAAGAATATTGTCATTCTTTCTATAAAGTGTATAATCATCTCCCTAATCCCTCATTCTTTCTATAAAGTGTACACTTTCTTCAAGATGACCCAAGCACACATGAGCTCTCAAGTATTTCACATATAGACCATTATAATAAGCTCAAATTACTGCCCAATTATCACTCTTTCCCCATGAACTCCTCTGGAGGTGTGTTAGACACACCTCACATTCGTCTCATTACTCCTCCCTCAGCAAGCAGAGCCGCAAAGAAGATAGTTTGGTGCCAGACAGACCTGAATCAATGTTGGCTCTATCCGTTTTACATTAAACATAAACATGAGTTTAATGGTTTACTAAGGCACAGAAAAAAGCAAGAGGAGTTGACTACTAGCCAGAGGTTGGGTCTGTCACATCCCAGTTATTAACATTTAAAGTTTCTGGTTTGTTTGTATCCAAAACTATAACCCCCAAATTCCCTTCCAAAATCCTCTAGAAGTTGTTTCAGGATCTTTACAACAGGAATGCTCTTGGACTCAATATGTAAGAGAACTACAGAAAGATAAAATACACATTTGGGAAGTTATGCAAGGATATATTTTGAAAGCAGGTTAATAGTCATATATGAGATCAGGCATGCACATTTTTAACCAAAGATTCAGATACACATTTTAAAGGGAGGGACTAGAATCACAGTAATTACTGATTCAATCAAAGATTAACAAGCCTAGTTGGGCTGAGCTGGTGGTGTGTGTGCACATCTCTTCCCAGCACTGAGTGGAGTGATATAGTGGAAGCTTGAAGTCAACCATGGTGGTACCATTTAAACCAGGAAATTGGCAGATCCCATATTCAGCACGAATTTCAAGCAAGAAGATGAACAACTGCAGGGCTGTAGTTTTGTTTTGGTTTGTTTTTTTTTAAGACAGTCTCACTCAGTCACCCTGGGGTTGACTGCTGTGGCATCATAGCTCACAGCAACATCAAACTCTTGGTCTCAAAGTGATTCTCTTGCCTCAGCCTCCTCAGTAGCTGGGACTACAGGCACCCACCACAACACTGGCTAGTTTTAGAAATGGGGTCTCGCTCTTGCTCAGGTTGATCTTGAACTCTGGAGCTCAAGCAATCCACCCACCTTGGCCTCCCAAAGTGCTGGGATGACAGGTGTGAGCCACCACGCCCAGCCAGGGCTATAGTTTTATTAAGCCTTTTAAAATTATTATTTTTTTCCAGAGAGCTGGTTGTTGGGAGAAACTTCTCCATGTGTCTCTTACGCTTCTCCGTGTCTTGTTGGGTATGCCAAGATTGCAGCCTGACCTCTCTTTACCCAGGCTGCTTCTCAGGGCTGTGTCTACAAGGGAGACACTTTCAAAGATGAGACAAAAAACAGGCTTATTCATTGCTTGTTAATAAAAAGCAATGGATTCTTTAAGTTCAGTGTTTTTCTGTTATAATGCCACACACTACACACACAGCTATTCATCTGGACCCTCTGCGTTGCCCTCATGGGACTTGGGGACCAGGGACGCCGATCCCAACATACCCACACTAACACACTGATGCAAACACATGCTTGCTGTGCTATGGGGAATCTGAAATTAAACTTGTTTTGAGATAATTGTAGAGTCATGTACAGTCATAAGGAACAATGCAGAGATATTCCGCATGTCTTTGCTCAGTTTTCCCAGTGGTCATATGATGCGGAGCTGTAGTACAAGGTCACACCCAGGACAATGACACACAGTCTGGGCACAGAACCTTTTCTTCCCCACAAGGATCCTTCATCCAGCTCACTTTATGTACACCACCTTCCTACCCACTCCCTCCTTAACCACGAAAACCCAAACTTTTATTCTCCATTTCTGTCATTCCAAGAATGTTATGTAAATGAAATAAGGTCATATGTAACCTTTTGATACTGACTATCCTCACTCCATACAATTCTTGGAAGATCCTCTCTGGTCACTGCCTGTATCAGCAGCTTAGAGCCTTTTACTGCTGAGTGAATATTCCACGCTATTGGTACCACAGTTTAAGTTTTCACCAGTGGGTTGTTTCTAATTGTTGCTGATTATGAATTAGGCCACTAGAAACTTTCATGTCGGGTTTCTGTATGGACATAGGTTTCCATTTCTCTAGGATAAATGCCCAAGAATGTAATAGCTGGGGCATAAGATAGCTATGTTTACTTCCATGAGAAACTATCAATTATCCACAGTGGCTTTGCATTCCATCAGCAATGTAGGAGTAATCTGGTCCCTAAAAATTCTCAGCGGCATTCAGCACTGTCACTTGTTCTCATTTTATTTTATGTAGGAGTGTAACGATATCTTACTGTAGTTTTTATTTGCAGTTCTCTAATGATGATGAACAAATCTTCACGTGTTTATTTGCAGTCTGTGTACTGCTTTGGTAAAATCTTTCTCTGTTTCCCATTTTCTACTTGGATTGTTTGTTTTATTTTACAGTTGACTTGTAAGAGTTCTTTATATATTTCAGATACTAGTGCCTTTGTTGGATATGGGGTTTGCAGACATTTTCTTTCAGTCTGTAACTTCTCTGTTCATCCTCTAACAGGGTCTTTCAAGAATCAAATTTTATGATTTGACTAAGTTTAAGTTCTCCCCCTGTGTGCATCAAAGCCCAGGCTTCCTACTTGGCCTAAGTCCTCCAACACCACTCTGGCGCTTGAGATGGGGAAGGGACGGTCTGGGGTCAGAATTCTAGCTCCCTGCTCGGCCTTTGGCCTTTGCCCATATCGTTGGGAATAGGGCCATAGGCATTTTTGGTTTTGTTTTTGTCAGATTAATACAAGGTTACATACGATTAGGTTACATTGTTTGTGTTTGTTAGGAAAAGTCTGAGTTGTATTTGAGTCCAGCCCAGGAGGTGTGCCATATACCCTTACATTGCACCAATTAGGCTGGAGCTTACTGAGCCCTTTCTTCCCCTCTCCCACTTCTTGAAATTTTTTTATTAGATCATAACTGTGTACATTTATGTGTACCTTACTGAATTTATGGGGTACAATGCCCCTTCTTGAGTTTAATTGTGCTTTTCCTCTCATGTGGGCAAGAATGGAGAAACAAGCATCCCACATACTCCACAAGAATTTGAAGCTAGTCGGTGAACAACTACAGGGTTGTAGTTTTTTCCTGTGGTTTTTGGCTGGAGTTTTATTGTCTAAAAGTTTTCTTTCAACCTAATTCTTGATCCTTTAGCTAAAGACAGCTGGTTTTTGCTGATGGTGTTTTTTCTGCTCCCATTGGTGTTCCTAGGTTGCCAGCATTTTTAGCAACAAATCTCTGCTTTATGAGGCAGAAAGAAAACCCAGGGCACTCACTGCTGTGCGTTTCTTGAGTCTTGCCATCCCTAGCTGGTCTGCCCCCTCTCTCCACTCTTCATAGTCTGCTTACTTTTTTTATTTGTTTGTTTTTGTTTTTGTTTTTTACATATATAGTGTTCAGTATTTTTATGTATACTTCAGCAGAGTTATAGGGAAAACTATATCTACTCTACCTTCCAAGAAAGTGTACGTTGTCTTTTCACTTAAATATTAAAAGCTATCTATGCCAGTACACGGAGACCTTCCAATTTTTACAACTACACAGTATTCCACTGCCTGGATGTCTTAGTCAGTCTCCTTTTGGGTGGCATTTAGACAATTATATGTAATTATTAACAATTCTATAACTAATAAGATTATGCATATGTCAATTTGCCTACATGCAAAATATCTGTTCGATAAGTTCCCCAAAAGTGAGATAAGAAGATATATGCATTTGTAATTTTGCTAACTGGTGCCAAACTACCTTCCCTAGGAATGGTAACAATTTAGGCTTCAACTAGTTAAGTATAAAAGTACCCATTTACCTATACAATGTCTTTGCTATCTATTATTCTCCCCAAATTTATTGATGAAAAAGTATCCTGTGTTATCTTAATTTGCATTTTCTTTGAGAGGAATCCAGCATCAGAATATATTTTTCAGAGCCATTTGCATTTTATTTTCTGTGATCAATTGGTCATATTCCTTTTTTTTTTTTTTTAAGGCTAGAGTACTGTGCCATGGCATGGTATCAGCCTAGCTCAAAGAAACCTCAAACTCCTGCCTCAGCTTCCCCAGTAGCAGAATACAGGTGCCCACCACAACACTCAGCTAATTTTTCTGTTTTTAGTAGAGATGAGGTTTCACTTTTGCTCAGGTTGGCCTCAAACTCCTGAGCTCAAGAAATCCTCCCACCTTAGCCTCCCAGAGTGCTGGGATTACAAGTGTGAGCCACCACACCCAACCTATTGCTCATATTCTTTAAATAATATCCTATCAGTTAATTGGGTTTACATTCATTTCTAGGTTTTTTTTTTAATTAAAGGTAAGGTACAATTTAAATATATTAAAATTCATCCATTTAAAATATGCAGTTTTGACAAATGTGTTTTCTATGTGGCCACCGGCACTATCAACACATATAGGACACTTCCATCACCCAAAACATGAGGCCCAGGTCTAATTGATTGCTCCTCCCCAAAACATTCTCAAATACCATCTGCTTAACAAAAAGCTGACTTAATTAAGGATGACTGGGCAAGATACTCTTTCATTCACAACCTAATTGCTCCTCTACTTTGGGTCCAATTTGCAAGTAAGGCAGAGGGTGAATATATGACTATGTTATCGTCTTAGATTATGAGCAATTAAAGAACAGGTAACATGACTGTAATATGTTTTTATACTGTATTTAGCATTTGCAAGTGTTCAATAAGCATTATTCGGAATAATAATAGTCATTCCTTGGTCATAAAGATGAAGACATAACTGACTCATAGTTTATAATATAAAAACAATCTCTCCTTCCTAATGCTTTATTCCTGACTGAATAATTCTGAGTAAATACTTATATTCTTCTCAAGAAAGAAATGGCTGACAGCAAAATGGTACAAGAGCCTTCTCAACAGAAGGACAGTGAGCCAGCCGCGCATCTCAAATGCTCTGCTGCAGGCTGGTGTGTGATCCCTGAGCCCCAGCCAGCCTTGCAGGGCTGAAGACAAAAGCCATTATGTGCCACTGACCAGAATGGCATCCTTCAATTCCTGCAGGGTGACTTCTTCTTTAGGTTGTTTTTATCTGTGTGAGAAGAACAAAAGCTAGAGAACCCACAAGAGACGGAAGTCATCTGAATTTATTTTCTACTTATCCCTGTAGGTAGCATACAGATATTTAAACTTTTCTATCTTCCATTCTGGCAAATAAATGTGGATTTACTGTAGAATGTAGAGTTTCCAACACCAATCACATTTCGGATAGGTTGAATGATGTCATTGCTTAATAAATAGCACTCCTCTAAAATTAAAAACAAAAACTCTTTCCATTAGAAGTATCTAAACATTAGTAAGGCTAGGTGCCACTCAAGGCCACATTTATGGTGAAGTTCTTCATCAGTATGGCTTTCAACATTTAAAATCACAACTCACATAGTTAAGTAAACCTCCTTCTAATAGTCAAGGCTATTTTCTAAAAATACTGTAGAATGAATTAAGAACTTAGAGCATTTTAGAGAAAATACATCTGCAAGCAACAAAATACTTTACTTGGAGTAACCACATACCTAACATTAGCCCAAAATAGCCCAATAAATGAATAGCTTAATCCTAGTCCAGCTCTTCTCACCCCGTAGACTGTTGTAAATCAGAAATAGCCTCACGAATTTTCCTAAGTTCAAGAGATGTAGTGAAAAGGGTACTCCGTATATGTTTTACATGCTTATGAACTAAATTTGAAGTCCTTTCAAACTCTAATTTTTCTCTACATCAGATAATTTTTCCCTAGGAAGTTCCACAATCATTACATTCCTTGCTATTCAGCCTTTAAGCAACTGTGCATATACTTGTCTGGCTACACACCAATGAAACCTTTCCAAGACACCCTTGTTCAAGGCCGTACGAGAAACAGTGGTGATCAAGAAGTTTACACCTAAGTTTATGGCTACAGTTCCACTTCGGGGCACAAATTTATTGATATGCAAATAAGATCCAATTTTGAAAATACTACAATATGAGATTTTCAAAGAGAGAGAGAGACCATACCAGAAGGTACCACAAACAAAACAGACTTACAAAGAACCCAAGTGAATAATAACTGCTGAGTTAAACTACACAGAAAAAAAAATGAATCCATAATTAAAAATCAGTAGAAACTTCCTAACATATTTTAACCCATTCCTAACCTCCTCAGACTTGTTCTTTGTTTGGGTCAAGAGGGGGTCTGAACAGAGAAAACAGAAAAAACTTACAGAAGGTGAGACCACAAATATACAAGAAACTAAAATCTAAGAGAGAAAACTATCTGTCATATGGTAATGAACTTCATATAATATTAACAACCAAAATGAAAAATCACTAATAGGTTGTGTTGTTTAAGAATTGTGCACTGATTACAACAAAGCTGTCACCCTTAAAAATCATTAATTTTTCATGATCGATCTTATATATTTTTAATAGAGACAAATTTCATACCAGAAGAATGTGTTTATTTTCTGAAATCAGCCAAAAGTTATCAAATCCAAGTGGTGTGACTAAAGTGGGTGGCAAAGCTGGTTAATGCCCTTTTTTATTTGTTTCATGGTCAAATGATTTTTATTTCAGATCTCTATAAGGGTACATATGATTAGGTTATACTGTTTGCGTTGGTTAGGAAAACTCCCAGTTGTATTTGAGTCTTTCACCCAGGAGCCATGCCATGTGCCCCTAGATTGTAACCGTTAAGTAACCCCTCCCTGGTAAGCCCCTTCCTCACCTCCCACTCCTCCCCTCTTTGAATTTAACTGTCTTTTTCTCTCATGTGGACCAGTAATTATTTATCTGCTAGTTTGAAATTAGTATTGAACACATGAAATTCTTGTTTTTCCATTCTTGAGGTAAATGTACTAAGGAGAATGTTCTTCAACTCCCTCCAAGTAAAAACAAAAGGTGTAAAGGCACCATCTTTTCACGGATGAATAATATTCCATGGTTTACATACACCACAGTTTATTAATCCACTCATGGGTTGATGGGCACCTGGGTTGTTTCCAAATCTTTGAGACTGTGAATTGAGCAGCTATAAATATTGGATGCAAATGTCCTTATGGTAAAATGACTTTTTTCCTTCTGGGTAGATCTCTAGTAATGGAATTACAGGATCAAATGGAAGGTCTACTTTTAACTCTTTGATGATTCTCCATGCTTCTTTCCAAAAAGGCTGTATTAGGTTGTAGTCCAGCCAACAACATAGAAGCGTCCCTTTCTCTCCACACCCTCGCTGGCATCTGCAGCTTTGGGACTTTGTGATGTGGGCTATTCTCACTGGGGTTAGGTGATATCTCAAGGTGTTTTTGATTTGCATTTCTCTGATGCTTAGGGAAGATGAAAACTTGTTCATGTGTTTGTTGGCCATTCTTCTGTCTTCTTGGGAGAAGTTACTGTTCCAAGTTGTGTGACTAAAGTAAATGACAAAGTTGGTTACTAGGACTAACTTTAGCTGGATTAAAGTAGGTGACAAAGTTGTTAATTTGGCTTTGAAATAAATAATAATGGTAAAATACTACAACCTACAGAATAAAATCAAACCCATGTGTCAACTGACATATTAATACATGCCACATACATACATACATACTTACAAACTGAAGGAGAAAAGATAGTTCTGCTTTGTGGTGGAATGTAAATTAATAGCTGCAGAAGAAGAGTTAGAAAATAATCATTTTGCAACATTATTGTAGTAATTGATTTAGGCAAGAAGGATCAGAGAACTCCCCACAGATTATTTATTAGTTACAAAGAGAAAAGTGGTAACTTTACAGAGGATAAACAGTAAACACCACTTTCACTGAGTGATGGAAGCTGAGATCATCATTAATGGAACTAATTGAATCTCAAGCCACTTGCTATACTGCACAGAGAAAGACAGTCTATCATTTGTTTGGTATTCTTGGTAAAAAGACACAATCTATTTTCTAATCTTGGGATAAATGAGGAACTTTCTACCAAATGACCTATACCTTTTTAAAATGTCATGATGTCAATGACAAAGAACAACTAGAGGAAGAAACAGTCCCAGATTAAAGAAACACAATAAATAAATGAAATATCTGATCCTTAAATGGATCCTGGGCTGAGAAAAAGATAACACTAAAGGACATTATTGGGACAATGAATAAAATTTTAATATGGACCACAGAGATTAGATAATAGCAATGTATTAATGTTAAATTTCCTTATAATTGTATTGTGAGTACATAGGAGAATATCCTTGTTTCTGGGAAATACACACTGATATCTTTAGGAAAAATGGGCATTATCACTGAAATTTACTCTCAAGTATTTCAGAAAAAATACAAATATATATTTGGAAAGAGTAAGAGAAAAATATACAGTAAATGATCAAACTGTAAGCAATTGGTGTATCTGGGTAAGAGTTCCTATCGCAGAAGTTCTTGCCACTTTTTTTGTAAGTTAGAAATAATACAAAAGTAACAAGTAGGAAATAAAACAGAATATTGTACTTAAGTTTTCTTAAGAGACCATAGGAAACTTACAAAAATATTCTGTAAATGATTTGAAACCAAGGCAGCATAGCAGGAATCATACAAATCTATGCTAGATAACCGCTAGCAAGGAGAGGACGTGAAATAGCACAGCTGTGGGCTGAGCCCAGCCAAGGCACAGTCTGGCTCCACCCTCCTGACAGAGAGTGGTGCCCTCTCTGGTGGCCACCAAGTACTGCAGTACTCAGTTCACATCCTAGCTTTGTGGTTTGAAGCACTCAGGTCCCTATTTATATAGTTAGTTAAAGACATGTGTGTGTATTTGGGAAATAACCATTTATACTCTTGGTTAATATAAAATTATTCTTTATCTAGTGTTCACATTAAGGCCCCCTTTCAAATAGAGCTGTAGATAGTTTCTCTCTCTCTGTCTACATATATATATATATATATACACACACACACAACTTTTGAGGAATATAAAAATTCCATAAAATGAGAGACCCCACAAAGCAGCAATAGATTCCAATCAGACAGCATATATGAATATATGAATGAAAATACGATCAGACTAGCAGTACTGGGCTGAATTTTTCAGATAAGGAAAAATTCTTATGTATTAGAACTCTCTTTTAGCAAATAACTAGTGTCCCTAAATGTTTTCTTCATGTCTTAATTTTCTTGTCTGAAAATATAACTCAATTTTCAAACTGCAGTCTCCACCAGTAGCTTTAAATAGCCAAACGAAGGAAAATGATTTAACTGAGTCTCAAACTATTCTGCTGCTAACAGGGGTAATAATACTAGTATCTATGGCATAGAATTGTAATTATTTAAAATGTTAAATGTTTATTAAAGGTATAGCATAGTGGTTGGCACGTAATCAGAATTTGAACAGGGAACACAGGGCACAGTACTTTTGCCTAGCTAGACATGTGTTTGGTAATCATGAGGGTCATTTCTATTCATTAAATTGATACTTAGTAGTTGTATATGTTTATGGGATATATGAGGTTTTTGATCTACGCATACAACGTATAACGATCAAATCAGGATAAGTGGTGACATCCGTCACCTCAAACATTTCTCATTTCTGTGTGTTGGGAACATTCCTAATCTATTCCTCTAGCTATCATGAAATATAATATAAATTCTTGTTAACTACATTTGTCCTACTTTGCTAAGAAACACTAGAACTTAATCTGTCTACCCGTGTTTTTATACCTGTTAACCAACCTCCCTTTATTCTCCCTTCCTACCCTCTGTTAACCAGCGCTCTGCTCTCTAACTCCACGAGGTCAAATTTTTAAGCTCCCACATATGACGGAGAACATGAGATATTTGTCTTTCTGTGCCTGGCTTATTTCACTTAGCACAGTGTCTTCCAGTTCCATTCACATTGCTGCATATTTCTTATCGAGGTTTTCTTCGTTCTCTCAAAGTGACATAGGTAAATAACCTTTCCCTTACATGTCAATATATGCATTGAAAACCTTTTCAAAATAATTTTAAAAATAATCATTCAGTTCCTATGCTCAGCTTTAATGCCAGATCATTTCCTAGGAGCAGCTGGATACTGACATAGAAAAGTACATTGGTTTTCCTGTGTGTGCTGTTTCTATTTATAGTGGCTACAAAATGCAGCAGCAAAGACCACAGCACAGGGGCCGCCTTCCAGGGACTATATGCATTTATTCCTCGCTATAAGAAATGCTTTTTGTTGTATCCTGGGATCAAAAACCACATTTTTATTCTGTTTGGGTTTTTTGTGATTGTTTTTATTGAAAGTCCAAAAAATATCCGATCTATCTCCAGGACCCTTTTCAACACACACACATATGCACACATCTACCCCTGTAGACAAATGAAATCACTCAATTGCCTTTTTGGAGACGTTAAAATAAGAAAAAATATTTTCTGGCCGTGAGACCTAGCACTTTCCTATTCTTCCTAGAAGTGGCAAGTTAATAGGTGAAGCTATCAAAAAGAGCTGTTTCTGTTTAACATCCTCTCTGTTTGGGCGTACAGGATAATCCCTAGAAATCTGATATCATTTCAGATTGACTTCCCTCTCAGCGCCCCTTTGCCTATGTTGTTATTAACTTCTTAGAAAGCTACAGAAAAAGCATATGTAACAGGACAAAACACTATCCCATGAGGGCTTTAAAACAGATCTTACATAAGTAAGTGCCAAGAATAATAATACATCTTTTGGGATTCATGAATCCTACTTATCTGAGAAGGCAAAAGAGGAAAATCAAGAGAACAGAGCCTCAGGGACCCCGCTGTCTCATTGTGCTGTTTCTCTCATTCTCCTCCTCTCTGAAGTCTCATTTTTTACCTGTGTAAACACTCACAGCTCCCTCTCAGGTCCCTCACTCCCAGACAACCTTCTGCAAGGAGAGGTCGGTGCCCGGGCTCAGTTGCTTCCTCATGTTTGGCAGCACCTCTGCTCACCACCCAGATTGCCATCGCCCCCTGGGTTGCTGGAGCCGATGACAGTGTGCACCGTCCCCACGTCTGCACATGCTGAAACACTGCGTGAAATTGTTCCTTCTCAACGCTACTCTTTGATCCTTCTCCTAAGTCTCTAATTTCTCATTCTTAATTTCCTTGGAGGCCTCCCTTTCCCCTAAATATCGGTGCCCCTGCCTTCTTCCTTCTTAGACATAGAACTCATTCCTTCCCTCGCTTCAAATTCCCATCCCTATGATTCCCGTCTGGAGCCCAACTTCCGTGCTGTAAATCTTCTCTATTGGCCAAATCCACCTGGATAGCCAGTCCCCCGAACTCCACTTTCCAGAATAGAGATGAATATCTTCTCACTCCCGGTCTGCACCTGCTCCTGTGCGTCCTCTCTGTGAATGAAGCAGCCTAATAATTCGAATAGCTCACGTGTACTCAGGACTTGTTCTGCACCGGGCAGTTTGCTGCATTTTTCATACTTGCTCTTGCATGCAATGTTCAGCGCCACTCTGAAAAGGAGGGCATTACTGCTGTCCCCGTTTTACAAACGAGGAAAGGACGCACAGTGTGATTACAGAACCTTGCCGAACTTGCACATGGCGAGGCAGACGGAGTCTGAGCGACTCCAGAGACGCGGCGTTCCTGCCTGTCTCTCCCCTCCCCGCCTCTCTGCCTCTGCTTGACGGCATAGCTCTGTGAGTTCTACCTCTATAATACTATTGGTTTCTTAACCTGGTCTTCTTTGCAGTCACCTTGGTTTAGTCTTCATGATCTGTTTCTTCATTACTCTAAAGCCTCTTTTTTTATTATCTAGTAAAGCTACCAATTCTTGCCCAATCAGATGTATCCTCGGATTTACTGTGGAAGTTATTTCCAAACCACCCATCGGCTCATATTAAACCACAGACACCCCCCCCAATTCGGACAGATAAGGGCCTTCAAGATTCCTGTCTATTTACCCAGTCTCACCTTTCTCTCATTTCTTTCTTTTTTTTTTTTTAACATTTACAAATGTTTTAATCATACCAAAACATGAACCGGGCTAAAAAAATCTATTACACAGAACCATATGACATCATTGGTGTTCAACTAATTTCAGCCTACAAAAGCAGCAATTTCACATGGAGCTTATTGTTGCTGAAGCTTCTAGTGGAAAGCAGTCACTGCCTTCTTTGCCCCTACTTGGCACCAAGTGGAGTCTCCAGAGATAACCACTGTTTATCATTTCATTTGGTTCCTCGATATGTGACCTCGGGGTTTCTCATAAAACCGTTTAGATTTGGCCCTGATAAACTCAAAGCCATGCCTCACATAAGAGAAAGAGGGCTTTTGTTTTCTCTTAAACATAAAAGATTTATAGTATGAGAAGCCAGACTTCTCCCAGTTACTAGAGGGTGGCCCGTGTCCTCAAGATCTGAAATAAAATCCGTGGTTTACACAACAAAAAGCCAAAGAAGGACAAAGGGCACACGAGCATGCTGCCCCGTAAGAGGTTCTGAATGAAACGTGTGAGAGGTTCGCTTGAAATGCGTGCATTTACCCCACTGGCCAAAACTGCACGCCAGCCTCACTGGTGAAGGACTGCTGTTTGCACTGGCCAGCCCTGGGGCCAGGCCCTCTAGTGGACCAAGGGACACAGCTACTGAGTGACCACTCGAAGTCTCTGCTATTTCTTTGTCTAGATTTATCAATGCTTCAGACATACATTTTTTATTGATTTCCACTGATGACACACATGTTAAACTCCCACCTTACCTCACCTATTCTTTGAATACAATTAAAAGCTACTTTTAATGGAATTGATATATTAATACAAATGAGGAAATGTAATTTATGACAGAAGTTATCAAGGCATTACTTCCTTTTTGTGGAGAATTTTTAATATTGTGTCAATGAAGAAACCATTTTTGCATCTCTACTTTCCTTGTTAGTACTTTCAATCCTGCCCTTCAGCTCTAAGTAGCCATCCAGGATTCCATACATTCCGTCAGGTCCACTTTCTGCCTCTCCACCCTGGGGCCTTCGTTCTCCTGCTCTTGAGGCCTCCTGGACAGCTGGCTACTTCTCTTTGCTACTCTCCTTTTTTTGACACATGGTTTTCTCGATCCCTTATTTTCCTCTCTAATGACTTATTCCCTATTTGGTTGGAACACTTCTTCCACTCATTACTTAGGAAAAGTGATACGGGAGGTAAACCTCCTGACTAGGCCTCATCTGCTCTAACTCTTCATTGGTCGTTTGAGTATACAGTGCACCGTTAAGAAGCATTGAGCTGGATGACAAATAATATAATAGACAGATACAGAGAGATGATGGGGAGGTAGGCAGATCCACTTTCCTTCAGAGTTTTGAAAACCGTCTTCTACTGTATCATCCCTTGTTCCTAGACTTACTTTCACACATCTGATGTTTTTCTGATTTCTAGTCTTTTACATGTGGCCTTGTCTGACATTCAGAAGGCATTAATACCTGTGTTGTAAAATTTTCTTTGTGTTTATCTGCTAAAATTTCACCAAGAAGCACCCGAGAGTGGGTCACTTTCATTTTTGGCGCTGGCAACTTGGTAAGGCCTCTACTTCTGAACATTTATATACTTCAATTCTAAAATATCTGAGTATATTTCAACTCATCATTCTACTTGCACTTTTTTTTCTTTCTTTCTGAATTTAGTCAGATGTGGGATTTCTTAGATTTATCTACTATGTACTTCTGCTAATATGTTACACCTCTGTTTTTATCGCATTTGGGAAATTTCCTGGACTTCATATTCCAAACCTTATTTTTAAATCTATAAAAATTTTAGCTTACAAGACCTCTATCCTGCTTGCTGATTTTTTAAGTAGTTCTTAATAGTTAAACATGTTCTCACTAATCTTAAGGGATTAACTGGAGCAGTAAAATTTTTATTTGCAAGGAGTTAACTCTATTTTATCCATTACTTTTTTCCTCTGGGTACTTCTCTGAATGCTGATTTTGCTTCTCTTTTGTATTTAGGGAGCTTCATTGTTGTGCCTAAAGATCTTTAATTGATAATACATATTAAAAACAAAAACTTTTAGTGAAAACTAACAAGCAGCTTTCTATGTGTGGATGAGGTGTGTTGACTGGCGTGCTTTACTTCGTGGTGTCTGAGTGGCAGCTATGTTTTCACTGGGGCATTCCCAAACATCAATATGGGAAAGACTTTTCCCTGAAGCCATTCTATTTTCCACAGAAGAACACTCCATATTCCTGCCTGGAATATGTACAATGAAGCCAGGACCAGATAAGGGACTAGGGATCAGCTATCCTTGAATGCAGCTTTTCAATCAATAGCCCTACATTTGCCCTTCATCTCAAGTATTTCCTGTTCAAGTGTTTTTTTTTTTCTTAGAGTCTCAAGCTGTCACCCTGGGTAGAGTGCCATGGCATCACAGCTCACAGCAACCTCAAACTCTTGGGCTTAAGTGATTCTCTTGCCTCAGCCTCCTAAGTAGCCGGGACCACAGGCGCCTGCCACAATGCCCGGCTATTTTTTGGCTGCAGCCGTGATTGTTGTTTGGCGGGCCCAGGCTGAATTCGAACCCGCCAGCTCTGGTGTATGTGGCTGGTGCCCTAGCCGCTTGAGCTACAGGTGCTGAGCCATTCACTTCCTGTTCAATTGTTACAAAGAAATAATCCGCACTCCCTTGTCTGAAGGCTACACATCTAGTTATTAATACTGTGTATGCAGGGATGGAAATAGGAGTTGAGATCCCCATTCCACATATGGACATCTAATCAATTCCTGTTTGTACCATTTTCTGTTCTGCATTTTATTTTTATATTCTGAAATATATTCCATCCTGATCCTTTGTGCATTTGAGGGAGGCAAAAGAGCTCCTTATCTCTGCTCTGGTAAGTAGGCAATCTTTTTCCTATCCAGTATTAATACTTTAATCATCACCAGTTTAGCCATGACACCACTTGAAACAGAAATATTCTTGTACTTTTGGTTATTGGGTTACAAAATTCCTCATACACCCTCTTGCCACCATGTCCTCTCCCTGGGTACTTCCTTTCCCACATGTGTGCGCACACACCACACACACAACACACTCCTCTTCACAGAAAACAGGATCATTTGAGCGCTTCATGAAGAGACTTTTTACACAGAGGTATGAAGAGGGTTAAAGGAAACCAAGAAGGGGTGGCACAGAACCCCAGAATCATCAAGTTTGGAAAGCTGTTACCTCCTCTAGCCTTAAGAGCCAACAAAATGAACTGCTTTTGCAACCAAAAGAGCGATAGCTCTAGAAGAGAACCAGCCTGCAGAGCAATGGTCTTAGGAAGAAGAGAGCAGACACTGCCAGGCCTGGACTCAGCAGGGAAGGAAGCAACAGAATCACCATCCAGACAGCTCTTGATATCTCCCTTTGGCTAAACCAACAAGAAGTTAAAGAGCTCAGCCCTAAGTCTTGGGCCTCTGGAGAGGCCAGTGGGTGACAAAGATGGTGCTGCACACTCCTGGCTCAGCAAAGTGTTCCCAGGAGTCTGCTCCTGCATGACAGTTGGCATCATGCTTATTTTTAAATATCATCCCTGCTCTTATTAACTTATTAAATCACAAACTATAACCAACTTTCATCCCGTACTATCCCCTCTCACCCTCTCCTCTGTGGGTTTGTACTCCCTATGCGTGGGAGACAGAGGGGGACTATTTCACTTCACTTTAATGGAGTCTCAGGAGAAAGGACCAATAAACGTCTGTGGGCAATCTGGCTTAACCAATCAAAACACGACTATTTTCCTTAATCTGACTTCCTGATCCCTTTGTAGATCTTTATGAGTACCCTGCCAGCTTGCATCTCCAAGGCTTTATTCCTCTAGCTGGAATGACTGCCATTCTCCTGAATTATTCCAAATCTTTCTTCAAATCACCTCAAACCCCCTCTCTCTGCAGAAGCCCTGCCCTCCCTGCACCAGTCTGTCCCAAGCTCCCTTCATGGTCTTCTCACTACAGCAATACTGTTCCCATTTTACTGCACCTGTTTATTTCTACCTCTTCAAGGAAGCCAGCAGCAGGAATAGGATACACGTATCTGTGTCCAGTGGTTCTGAGTCTTAGCAGACCACGTCATCTGAGTCATATATTTATGTTTAGTACCTGTACCATGCTAAAGTAACATCCATAGGTGATATATCCCACATAAGGACACACTTAAATGTCAGTAGGATTTTGCAGAAAGATCAGAGCACACACTTTTGGCATCCACCTGCTCAAACCCAGAGCCAGAGGTGCATCCCCAAGGCCACCTGCAGTCCCCAGAGAAAACCGGCCTTTCTCTGTTGTGGCTTCAGGAAGGAGGAACACCAGCACCCTCTCTGTGCTCAGCACTCACCTCCATGTAGCCTGAGAGCAGAATTTCCTTTGATGGCAACTAAAGGTACATCCTAGGAATGAGGGAGCATTTTGAAGGAGTTAATGGGGCATAACATGATATATATAAAACTTACCCACAGAGGTTTGCCAATTGTCTCCCAAGTGAGTACAAAACTGGGATGCCAATGAATCCCAAGGCCTTTCCGGGCGGTCTGGAATTCCACACCAGGAGGCACAGACTGAGAACCAGCTGATGGTGTTTCAGTGGAGGCATTTGAGACACGATGCAAAAAGATGAATCCGTATTATTCAGGCCAAGGAATGAACTACCTGGTAAAAGTTACTGACACAATGCAAGCCAACTCCAATGACAAAAGAATTATCAGATGTGCTTAGAATCCACAAAATCCCTATCTGATAGCTCTAATGTCATTTCAGTGTCTGGTTCTTCCATGAACAGTAACTTTTAACAGTAACAGGCATCAGGAGACGCGGGGCCCAGGTGCCTTTCGGCATCACCGGGTACCACCATCACAGACCTGAAGCAAAGTGGCTTTGTACATATTCTGAAGGGTGATCATCTTTACCCAAATCACACTGAGCCCCTGAAAACTTTTCTGAAGCTCAAATCTTCAAAAAGGTGAGATAATTAGTATGTTAAAGCTGTATATTTTAAGATTGATGACTTCAACATTCATCCAACTATTAAAAAGGAAATGGCCAGGCCAGGCTGGTGGCTCACCTGTAATTCTAGCACTCTGGGAGGCCATCGTGGGGGATCACTTGAGCTCAGGAGTTTGAGACCAGCCTGAGCAAAAGCGAGACCTTGTCTCTACCAAAAATAGAAAAACTAGCTGAGTGTGGTGGTGGGCGCCTAATAGACCCAGCTACTTGGGAGGCTGAGTCAGGAAGATCACTTGAACCCAGGAGTTTGAGGTTGCTGTGAGCTAGGCCAACACCATGACACCCTAGCCTGGAGCAACAGAATGAGACTCCGTCAAAAAAAAAAGGAAATGGCCATCTGAAATGCCTCTGAATATTGAAAGGGTATGGCCAGTCTTTAGGAGGTTGTCTGGCTGCTCTCAGATTAAAGAGTTTTTTTTTTTTTTTTTCTCTGAAGGGAAAAGGAACTAGGTCAAAAACCCATCAGTATCCCATCAGTTATAATGCATTATTAAGAACAGCTTCCTTTGGGGATGATACTTTTAGTAAAGTAAGACCATTTTTTTTTGGAAAAAAAAGAAAAGGACATTAATTTGGTTAAAGATGTGCAAAAGTTCTAAGATAAGGAGATTGAAAGTTTTTGTACAGGCTCGGCAATTGTAGCTCAGCAGCTAGGCGCCAGGCACAAACACAGGAGCTGGCAGGTTCAAGCCTGGCCAGGGCCTGCCAAACAACAATGACAACTGCATCCAAAAAAAAGATAGGTGTGTGGCAGGCACCTGTAGTACCAGCTACATGGGAGACTGAGGCAAGAGCATCGCTTAAGCCAAAGAGTTTGAGGTTGCTGTGAAGCTGTGATGTCTCAGTACTCTACCCAGGGTGACATGGTGAGACTCTGTCTAAAAAAAAAGAAACGAAAGTTTTTGCACACTTAGAAAAAGGCATGCATTTCAACAAGATAAGTTGATTTCAAATATCATATAAACAATATTATATCAATATATAAATAATATCAACCATAATATAAGTGTATAATATAGCTATAGTCACTTAAAATATTTATTTTATATGGTGCTATAAACATTATAAATCAGAATTGTGTGCTTAAAAAAAATTCAAAAAAATTCCTTCAGCATAGTATAAGGGAAAAAAAAAAAAGGAAATTATTTACAATAAATGAGACTAAATCCTTGAAGGAGACAAAACTTGAATTAGTCAGATGTTTGCAACCATGAGGAACTGCATTGAATGTGGTTGTTCCCAATGCACAGTTAGAAGTATACGGTGTAAAGCACTCAAATATTGTACCACAAATAGGTTTTCCATCAGGGACTTAACTTTCCAAAATGATAAATAACTCTTGGAAGTTCTAAACAAAGCAAAAGTAATTTTATTGTGGTTGACACAGCGTTTGCATTCTACAAAAAGTCAGCATACATGAGTAAAATGATGTTTGGCTCTGGACTCAGGTAACTACCAAAACAAATCTTTTACCTAGTCCCACATTTTAACCTCTTTTTAAATTTTTTTTTATTTCAGGTTAATATATGGGTACAAATGATAAGGTTACATTTTTTGTATTTGTTAGCTAAAGTTCAAGTTGTAGTTGAGCCCTTCACCAAGAGGTGTGCTGTATACCCTATACTGCAGAATCTATTCCAAAACATAGAGAAGGAAGGAACCCTCCTCCAACACATTCTACAAAACAAATACTACCCTGATACCAAAACCAGGTAAGGACTCCACAAAAAAGAAAATCTACAGACCAATATCATTAATGAATATCAATACAAAAATATTCAATAAAATCCTACCAAACTGAATACAACTACACATTAAAAAAAATTGCACATCATAATCAGGTGGCTTTATCCGAGGGATGCAAGGTTGATTCAACATACATAAATCCACAAACATAATTCACCACATAAATAGAAGCAAAAACAAAGACCATATGATCCTCTCATTAGATGTAGAAATAGCATTCGACAAAATTTAGCATCCCTTTCTGATAAGGATACTTTTTAAAATAGGCATAGATGGGACATTTCTTAAACTGATAGAGGCCATCTACAACAAACCCATGGCCAATATCATACTGAATGGAGTAAAACTAAAAGCATTTCCACTTAGAACTGGAACCAGACAAGGATGTCCACTGTCACCACTGCTGTTCAACGTAGTGCTGGAAGTTCCAGGCAATGCAATCAGGCAAGAGAAAGATATATCAAGGATGAGGACAGAAGAAATCAAACTCAGCTCGGCACCTATGGCTCAAGTGGCTAAGGTGCTAGCCACATACACCTGAGCTGGCGAGTTCTAATCCAGCCTGGGCCCACCAAACAACAATGATGGCTGCAACGAAAAGATAGCTGGCATTGTGGCAGGTGCCTGTAGTCCCAGCTACTTGGGAGTTGGAGGCAGGATAATCGCTTGAGCCCAGGATTTGGAGGTTACTGCCAGGGTGACGGCTTGAGACTCTGTTTCAAAAAAAAAAAAAGAAGTCAAACTCTCACTCTTTGCTGATGATATGATCTGGTACTTAGAAAACCACAGGGACTCAACCACAAGTCTCCAGGGAGTTATCAAGGGATACAATAAAGTCTCAGGATACAAAATCAACGTTCACAAATCAGTGGCCTTCATTTACAACAATAATAGTCAAGCTGAAAATCAAATCAAAAACACAATACCCTTCCCAGTAGCTTCAAAGAAAATGAAATACCTGGGAATATACCTAACAAAGGACATGAAGGACCTCCACAGAGAGAACTGTGAAACCCTGAGAAAAGAAATAACAGAACACATTAATAACTGGAAGAACATTTCATGCTCATGGCTGGGAAGAATCAACATTGTTAAAATGTCCATACAACCCAAAGCAATCTACAGATTTAATGCAATCCCTATCCAAGGACCAATATCACACTTTAAAGAACTTGAAAAAATAGTACTTTATTTCATATGGAATCAGGAAAAAGCCCAAATAGCCAATGCAATTTTTAGAAATAAAAACAAATCTGGAGGCATCACATTACTAGACTTCAGATTATACTACAAGTCTATAGCGATCAAAACAGCATGGTACTGGCACAAAAATACGGATATAGATCCATGGAATAGAATAGAGAACATAGAGATGTACCCAGCCATGTCATCTGATTTTCAATAAACATAACAAAAGCATACACTGGGAGAAAGAATCCCTATCTAATAAATGGCACTGGGAGAACTGGTTAGCTACATGTAGAAGACTGAAACTGGACCCCCACCTTTCATCACTTACAAAAATTGACTCTCTCTAGATAAGAGATTTAAATTTAAAACATGAAAAAATAAAAATTCTAGAACAGTGGTTCTCAACCTTCCTAATGCCTCAACCCTTTAATACAGTCCCTCATGTTGTGGTGACCCCCACACATGAGGAGTGGTGTCTTGGTTCCTAAGACCATCAGAAATATGTTTTCCAATGGTGTTAGGCGACCTCTGTGAAAGGTGAAAAGGTCCTTCAACCCCCAAAGGGGTCATGACCCACAGGTTAAGAACCGCTGTTCTAGAAGAAACTATGGGAAAACCTCTTGACCTCTTTGAAATTAGGGAATTCATCTTATAGGCAATGGCTTCTTACAGTCTCTTCCAACCAGAAGGCAGTCAAGGTGAGCAAACTTGATGAGCTTTTCATATTATCATCACTTCAGCTGGGGTATCTGCTTTAGGTATTACGTGTTGAGCTTAATTGTCCAACAAAATGTTGTTTAAAGAGATTATGCCATGATGCAGCATTGAAACAAACAGTTATTCACAGGCATGAGAGCAGGGAGGGAGAACATCATTTCATCTCCTGATCACCAAGTATCATGATTATGACAACAAAAAAATACCCAATAAATTGCGGAACACCTCTGGGAAAGGCAGTGGGGGTTGGGCACTGCTTCTGTTGGGCATTACTATCCCCCAGCTTATCCCAGGAACTAGTCCATAACATGTGTTCAACAAGTGCTTTCCAAAGGATGATTGATCAGTGACTAAACTTTAAAATGTCCCAGTAGGTTAAATACTACTTGCTCGGCCATTGACTTTCTTTGAGGGTGGATTATTTGATTATGCCTAGTGTGGGCTTCAGTTTTCTGCCACAGAACTTTTGTCCTCCATTTAATAATGCCTTATTTTAGCAACTGAGATCAAACTATAACTCATTTTGTTATTTGCTCACACACTCGTTGGATAAATACTTATTAACAGTTCACCATGAACCTAACATTGTACTAAGTACTGTGAAAAACAGCGTGAAACAAAGTATATACAGATTGTGCCCTCACTTAGCTTATAATGTCCTAGGCAGAAAGTTTTAAAAGTAAGAATGATAAGTACTCTGAAGGCAAGGAGGAAGTAGAAATAAGATTCATCTTGGTTTTAATCATACTAATTCATTCCAGAAGTGATAAACACATTCTTATTCGGAATGCAGATATTGCCACTTCAGTATCTCTGGAGGCTATTATAAAAATCCCATTTCTCTGAGATTCTTCTGGCTGAGTGAAGAAAATGATGAGCAGAATAAACGTGACTATGCTTTTTTTACTTTGCATTGTAAGAATGAGCGACACGTTAAATGACAAATACAAATAAGGATTCCTATCCCAAGTTTTTGTCCTCCATTTATTTTCTCAAGAATTCTACAATTTCAGTCTCAAATAAATCCAGTAGAAATGCTTGGCCTTGAACGGTTGTTCAGCAAAACAGGTCCTGAATGCTCTTCAAACTGAACGTAGACAATTTATGCACACCATCCATTCTTTCAAGTGTAATATAAAGTGAAAGAATAATCCGAATTTTTCATTTCCTCATTTAATAAACAAACTGGGGATATAATCTCTAATTGACATTTTTATTATTAGAGGTAATTGAATGTACTGTTTGAAAAACGTATTACTAATGTTATTGAACACAGTTTAACAGATTATAATTACTTTTAAAAAATAAATTTTCTCTTTCTCCTCTTTTTTATACACACATACACATTTATCCCAGACTCCAGTATTTTGAAAGGAAAAAAATGAAAAATGACTAAAGGGCAGAAACAGAAATTAAATGATTAAGTGGAGTAGGCTTGCCTCAAGCTATTATGTTAACTTACAGTTGGGGTTAAAGAGATTACCCTAAAAGTCAACAAACTCTCATTTTCATGGTATTATATTTTCATCATTCTTTTTAAATTTGTTTTTTAAAAAATGGTAGAAAATAACATAATCAAAACTGAAGTCCTGCATCAAAAGACGTGATTCCTTATCCCTCCGGGATTTCAGACAGGTCTACCTCTTTAAATAAGCAGCACATTTTTAAGGCATGAACATTGAGAAATAAACTTCTCAGTCCTCTAATGTACATGGAAATATTCTTCTACTCTGAAATAACTGGATTATTTATTTAGTTTAGAGACAGGGTCTCACTATGTCACCCAGGCTGAAGTGCAGTGGCACAATCAGAACTCACTGCAACCTCCAAGTAGCTGGGACTATATGTAGGGACCTCCATGCACAGTTACCTTTTCTTTTTTTGCTGTTACTCAGACTCAGGTGATCTTTCTGCCTGGGCCTCCCAAAGTGCTTAGATTACGGGCATGAGCCACTGCACCTAGCTCAGATAATTTAACATAGTGAATTACATATTCCATCCTCCAATCACTAGACTATTTCCATTCCCCAAATTTCTGATTCATTTCTGACTCACTGAAATCATTTTATGTTGATTTTTAGGAATTAATATTTGACCTTTTCCCTTCCTATCTTCTTTCTTTTTCTCACTTTCATCCCACCTCCTCCCCCTGCTGCACCAAATCTTTTGTTCCACACATCTGAGTCCTAAAGATGAGAAGTTCACTGCTTGTCAAGGTGTTAAGGGGATCATCTAAAATAAACCTAGTGGATAGCATTTACAGATGAACAATAGCATCGTGAATATCGATGCAAAAGCACTCAAGGTTGAAACCTTAGAAAAGCATAGGTGCTACAGTTAAATCTTAAACCTAAAAATAAATAAATTTAGTATGTTACTACTTTTACTTTTAATGAGTTAAAAACACTTTGATTCTGCTATAGTGATGTGCCATTTCTCATACATTTAAAAAGTGTCAGATTAAAACATCCCTACACACAATAACCTGGCCCATTACCATAAAACTCACAAACACTTGTGCATCTGTATTCTCAGAATTTAAAGCTTATGACAAGGGTTTTCTAAAAAAATGATTTTGTTCATCTCCTTACCACTTTACTGATAAAGCAGGTAACTGAAAATACAATTCTGACTCTATTATTTTTATAGATACCTCTTCTAGTCCCAGTGTGAAGACGTTCCTATGAGGTAGTATTACAGGCGTGGAGTTATGAAAGCCATGGGCTAACAGCAATGCTCTATCCAGACTTGCCAAAGATAAGATAGACTAGAAAAGCCAAATATATTTTCCATCCTGCAATTCCATAAATTGGTGATCTACATATTTAAAGGTAAAATTTTTATACATAGAAAAATGATTACAAAACTTTGTGGTTAAATCAGAAATTTCTTTTACCCCTTCCAGACAAATGTCCAAGTTCTTGTAATAAATCACAGAGCAATCTATGACTTTTTTCAGTTAGAATTGGATTTACTTCTTTCACTCTCAAGCTAGTAGTTATCTGTGCCAGCTACAAGTTTGCCTCAAGCCTATATTTTATTACTTTTCAAAGCCAAATCCACCTTTTTCTTACTTTGTCTTGCAGAAGCTGAACTCTGCAAACCGCCTTTCTTCTTTGCCTCCTGACTGGATGTTAAGTTCTACCAACAGTAAGTACTAGAAAAGATAGAGTTAGAGGAGAAAGAGACTTACTTTCAGCACTATTTGACATATAACTTAAAAAAAATTAGAAATGTTAAGCTGGGTATGTTGACTTCCACCTGTAATTCCAGCTACTTGGACGGCTGAGGTTGGGAGACTGCTTGAACCCGGGAATCAGAGGTTACAGCGAGTTATGTCTGCCACTGCATACCAGCCTGGGCAACAGAGCGAGACCTTGTCCCTTTAAAAAAAAAAAAAAAAAAGCACTCAAGTGCCCTCTGATGGAATCTATTGCACACTGCAGTCAGTGTTGTTTGTCATCATTGCTACCATACTGTCAGTCCCCTAACTGGACTCTGACAAGTATATTATCTTCAACTCAGCGTCTTAGCTAACATTTCTGTAACTATCAGAATCTGACCAGGAGGCAAATACCATATCAGTAATTTGAACTGGAAACATTTAACATAAATAATTGCTAACTAAAATCAGAATCCAACATTGAATGTAAGGATTGCAGAATTACAAAGGCAGTTGAATTTGAAATCCTGCCCATCTTCTCATGTAAAATTTAGGGCACTGTTTGGCATGGAATGGGACCTGAAAACCTAGAATGAGACTATCTGCTTAGACTCACACAAAGCTGAGAATTTTCAAATCCTAAATTCACTTTAGCTTTCCTTGTATCAATAAAATAGCCTTCTTTTTAAAACCTATAATAACTTCACCCGAGACAGGTGCCTTACTAGAGAATGCCCACTATGCTCAAGGTGTACCCCAACTTCCCCTTGGCCACAAGGACTGAAACTTGAGTCAAATCTCCTTGCTTCCCAGGATGAAATGTAAGAACAACCTGAAAAGAAGTAAATTGCATAGCAAAAGAATGGCAAAATATTGCTAATGTATTTTGGTAAAATCCTGTGGGATATGCAGGCATCTGTACACCAACTACATTCCATGAAGGGCCCAGAAGTCACTTCTTTTGCTAAGGCATTGAAAAACACACTAGTAAGAGGATCTTTAACAGTATCTGCGCTGGCTCTCATTTCTAGGCTAGGTATGACCATTGGGGTATTGTCATTGAGATGGACCTTTCTTAACATCAAGGACTCCAAATGTCAGCACTTTACCACCAAAGGCATGATGGGCACCTAGAGTATTTTGACCCATAGAGACATTTGTCATAGCTAATACATCATAATGTTCCTAGGGTAAAATATAAGGGTAAACTGGTAGACTGCTAAATTATTGCTTGATTTATAGACAGGAAAAAAAAAAAAAAAAACATCTCCTGGTTTCTACAGCAAAAAGACTGACTTGCATTGCCAGAGGAAGTCACTGTCCCTCACTCAGCTACTGGGTGTAAGTCACTTAATAGAACCTTTTGTTTGAAGGACAGGCCAGGACTCCTTGAGAAAAGATCTGTAGCACTGCTACAGTATGTTGTATGTTTTCAACCAAATCCTTCCTCCCAAAGACCTTTTAATAGGATGATTGTATACTAGGGGAAAAGAAATACTGAGATTTTCAGAGATTAATAAACATGGACTCTGAACCTAGACTAATTCATAAAGAGTTAAAATGTCACTCTGCTCTACCAGTCAAACTGAGGGTTTACAGTGGTAAAGAGATGGAGCATGAGCCCTTGTTTGACTTGTAATGGCCCACTGCCACATATACCCATTCTGTGGTTATAGCCCAGTTTCTTAACATAGAATTGGGACGGACTTGGAAACTTCAGAATCCCCACATAGTTTCTTTTCAGGTAAGAATAAAGGCCATTATCATACAATGATAAACTGAAAGCAATACTATGTGTCCAGAAAAATTACGGAAATTAATGCCATTTCCAAAAACTTTGAAAGATGCAAGGGTAGTGATTCTTATCACATTCCTAAAAGTCACCTATTTGTACATATCAGATGAATCTTGGAGAATGACTGAGAATTATTACAAACTTAATCAGCCCATTAATAAACATTTCCAAGATAGCCAAAGCATCTGTGATCACTTACCACCATAATCTCTTTGACCACTGAAATGTGTAGTTAGTGAATAAGATTGAATTATTATGATGCATTTTTAGCATTTCTGTGTTATATGATAGGAGATTCTCCAGGATATGCAGTCTGCCATATTGACAAACACAAATTTGTCAATTTTATGTTCACAGAATCCAGAATTCCTCTTGGATTCATTTCTTTCTTACTCAGCTATGTCCTTTAATAGGTCTTTTAAAAAGTATTAGGATTGGTAGAGCCTTTCAATCTTTCTCTGAAAAATATTTTCATTATAGCTTCACTCTTAAATTATAGTTTAGCTGGTTACAGAATTCTAATAAAGAGTTTTTTCCTACTAGCATTTTATATATATCATTTCATTATATTCAAGTACCTGTTTTGAATGAGAAATTTTTCTATCTAGTTGTTATTCTTCATTCACAAATTCTCTTTCCTGTCTTGTTGGGTTTCAGATATTTTCTCTGTCTTTGATATTCTCTAGTTTAATAATGGCTGAGGATTTTTCAAAATCAATCACAGACATAAAACTAAAGATCCAGAAAACTCAGAGAACACTAAGTGTGATTAATACAAAAATGCCTACCCTTAAGGACATCATATTCAAACTTCAGAAAACTGAACATAAAGAAAAAAACCCACCCTCCAAGACAATAATGATCTAGGCAGTGATATTACAGGCATATAGACAAATGAGTAAGCATTGAGAATTATATACATCTGATCCTTTTGTACTGATGCTTGGAACATTCACAAGTTAACATCATGGCATGTTCAAGCATATATTAAAAACATATTCTTAAGGTTGTCAGAAAGAATACAAAATGGCCAATTACCACTCTGACAAATGAGCAACCTTCAGGGGCAGAGGGAAACCAGAGGAGCGAAAAACAAGTGCTTCCAATGTCATCAGACTGGCCACTCCAGAGAAGACTGCCCCCAGCAATACCACTGGCTGGGCAAGCCACCTGGCCCCTGTCCAG
>CAUYRH010056280.1:0-91658 GCA_963574655.1 Perodicticus potto
CCCACCCCCCACCCCACACCACCCCACAACCACACCCCACACCATACCCCCACACCCCGCCCCAAACCAAGCACTAAAACGCGCACCCAACAACCCAATTATTGCACAAGAAGATGGGGAAAGGGTAGAGGGAGGGAAGGGGAGGGAGAGGGTGGGGGGAGAGAGGATAAAGGGTGAGATCACACTTGTGGTGCATATTTGAAGGGTCAGGAGAAAACTTCTAAATACGGATCAAAAATGTTTTCACATAATAAATGAGAAAATCTCATGAATGTTATGTCAATCAGGTTGATAAAAATATCTCAGATTGTATGTGAAACCCGCACACTGTACCGCATGATTGAATTATTGTACACAGCTATGATTCAATAAAAAAAAAAAAAAAAAAAGAATGTGAACCACAAGGAGATACTATTTCACATCTACGACAATGGCTCTGATCTAAAATGCATATAATAATCAGGGCTGGTGAGGATGTGAGAAATGTGGAACCAATTCATTAGCACTGGTTGATGAAAAATGGTGCAAGGTCAATGGAGTTTGGTAGTTCTTTAAAAAGTTAAGCCTAGGATATGATCCAGCAATTCCTACTCCTAGATAGACACCCAAACAAATTGAAACCAGGCACTCAGATACTTGTACACCAATGTTCATAGCAATATTCAAAATAGCCAAAAGGTAGAAACAATTTAAATGTCCAGCAACAGATGAATAAATATTAATAAACGTGGCATGCACATACATGAAATACTATTCAGTCTTAAAAAGAAATGAAATTCTGATACATGATACAGTATGGATGAATCTTGAAGACATTATGCTAAGTGAAATAAGCCAGATACAAAAGGGCAAACATTTTATGATTTCACTTATATGACAGTCACAGAGACAGGAAGGAGAATAGAGGCTACCAGGGGCTGAAAAGAGGAGGGGACTAGGAATTATTGTTTAATGTGTATAGAGTTTCTGTTTGAGATGATGAGAAAGTTCTAGAAATGGACAGCTGTACACTGTGAATGTTCTTAATGTTGCTGAATTTTCCATCTAAAAAATGGTTAAAATAGTAAATATCATATATATTTCACCACATAAATTTCAAACTCGTACATGAATGTTCATAGCAGCAGTAGACAAAGGTGGAAGTAGTCCAAATGTTCACTGAGTGATGAATGAATATAGTATATTCATACAACGGAATATTCATTGGCAATATGAAGAAATGACATATGGATACAATGTGGATGAACTTTGAAAATTCTATGCTGAGAGAAAGAAACCAGTCACTAAGTACAAATTTGTACAATTTCACTTATGTGAAATTTCCAGAATAGGCAAATCAATAGAGACAGAAAGTAGGCTGATAGTTGCCCAGGGCTGGGAGAGTTGGAAGAAATTGAGGAGCAACCATTAATGGGTATATATGAATTTCTTACTGGGGTGATGAAAATATTCTAAAATTAGATAGTGATGATGGTTGCAAAAATCCATGACTATATTAAAAACCACTCAGCTGTATTTATTAATTATACATATGTATGGCATCTCAAAAACTGTTATAGAAAATCTAAACACAAAATCTAAAACTATTATTAGAAGGAAAGGTGAGATAATACTTTCTATAATTTGTATAATTTTTAAATAGGAAAAGCCTTTCTGAGCAAGACCGGAGATCTAGAAGTTATAATGCATAAGATGAACTTGATAACCTAAAATTAAACGTTTTTAATGGTAATACTTTTCCTAAAATAGCTTATAATTTTATAAGACAGAAATTGAAATAAAATATTTACAATAAATATAAAAGATAATATCCATCACATACAAAGTGCTCCTATAAATAATATAAATGATATAAATATATATGATTCAGTAAATAAATATAAATAATTCAATAAATTTGGGGCAAATATATAAACAGGCAATTTATAGAAGAAACCAAAATGGCATATAAACATCGGAAAAGATGCTTAACATAGACAGAGAATTTAAACTGAAACAAGATAACATAATTTCTATTTTCCTATCATATTCTCCCAAATGATAAGAATTGAAAAATGGTTGATACTGGTGAGGATGTGGGAGTATTAGTAATTTCACAGATGTGGTTAGTAGGAAGGCAATTTGGCAGTATCTTTCTGTATTCTTTAGCCCTTTGATAAGCACATTCAGAGTTACTATTCTAAAGAAATGCAAGAACTCATCAAAGAAACTTTTCCAAGAATATTCATCACACCTGGGTTCCGATAAACTGTGGTTGAGCCTTTTTTGGGATTATTTTGCAGTGATTAAAAAAGTGAGTCAAACTTACATATACTGACATGAAAGACAGCCACAGGCATTACAAAGGAAAAAGAAGTAAGAGACAGAGCAAATAAGTGATACTATTTGCATAGGGAATATAAAGTCTTGAAAATCTGTTTCCAAATGTGTTTATAAAAGTGTGTGAAAAATTCTGCAAGGATGGCTAGTCATGAAGCCATTAACTGTGGCTGCCTATTAGGACAAAGATGACAGTAAGGAACTATTTTCTGCTTTTACTCTAAAAAATTCCTTTTTATGTCTCATTTTTAAAAAATTAATTTTAATCAGAGTAAAATACACACAAAATTTGCTCTCTTAACCCTTTCTGGGTGTGCCCTTCAGAGCATTAAGCACATTCCAGATTGTTGTGAACCAACATTTCCACCCATCTAGAGACCTCTTTTCATATTGCAAAACGGAAATTGTGTACCCGTCATACAGTAATTCCTATGTTTGATTTTTTTTTTTTTTAACAATGAGTATACATTTTCCTATATTCTTTGGAAAAAAATATGTTGTGGAAAACATGGGGGAGGAGTAGAAAGATTTATCACCTAAGTAGATTTAGGTGAGTACCTAAGTAGATTTATCACCGGCTGATTAGCATCTGTTTATTTTTGCCTTTTGCATTAATCTTATGAATACTAAGAACAAAGGTGACAGGGAATGTAAAGACCTAAAGGAAGCCAAAACCAGCAAGTAAGGCCACTATTAGCCAAGTGGGAAATGAGACCTGTGGCACACAGGCACACTCCTCAGCGTTTTTTTTTTTTTTTTTAAATCAGGTCCTAGTGAGGATCAAATTCATGACCCTTGTTTTGCAAGGCCAGTGCTTTAACCACTCAGCTAAGGTACTCAGCTTACTTCTCAGCATTTCTAAATGCTGCAGGGAAAGGAAAACAAATGCAAAACCAAGTATGTGGCATGCAAGAGGCTGGGATAGTAAGAATCTTAAGAAGGTCTGTCTTTGTTTTATGAAGTTAGCCAGGTGCCACAGAACATCTCAGGAGCTGGCTCAGAAGCCTCCAAAGACAAATGAAAACAAAACGCACACGAGAATGCTGACAGCAGCATTATTCATAATAGTTCCAAACTGGAAACAATCCAGTGTTCCTCAGCTGGTGAATGGGTAAACGAAGTGTGGTACATCTACACAGTGGGCTACCACTCAGCAGTAAGAGAGCTTGCACTGGCCAGTCATGGTGGCACACACCTGTAGGGTCAGATACTCAGGATCCCGTGAACCCAGGAGTTTGAGGTTGCTGTGAGCTATAATGACGCCATGCACTCTAGCCTGGGCAACAGAGCGAGACTTGTGCACACACACACATAAATTTGCATGTGTGAGTAGGACTGTGGTATAAATACCCAGGAGAGGATTTTCTGGATCAAAGCTATATAGAATTGTAACTATGATAGATATTGCCAAATTGCCTTCAACAGAGGATAGATTAATTTGTACTTTGACCAACAAGCAATATATGAGAGAGCCTGTTTCTCCGCATTCTTGCTAAGATAGCATGTGAAACATTTTGACCTTTGTACTATAAGCCATTCTAGTTCCTGTTCTGTGCTTTACCTGTTTATATTCCTTGTCCATTAGTCTACAGGGCTGTTGGACTTTTTATTATTGATTCATAGGAACTCTTTATCTAATAGGGAAATTGATTTTGTTTATAGTATGTGTTGCAAAGACATTTTTACCTGGTTCATAGTTTTTCAGGGAAATAATTAACATTTTTATTTTTTATTAACATCTACCAATCTTTTATGGATTCTGGAGTTTGCATTTTTTGAGTATGTTATTTTTGAAATATTGTATTCTAGTATTTTATGTATCTCAGATTTTAATCAGCACCTGTTTCTTTAGATATATGGCCTGGACATATCTCTCCTCTGCAAGCCAGAGAAGCTTCCTAGACCTCACTGTAGAATACAGCTCCTGTTTGTAAGGTGCCTTGTACATTTGCAGTGGTTCCATGGTGCTGAGTTTTGCTCTTCTTTTTCTTTTTTGAGACAAGGTCTCACTCTGTTGCTGAGGCTAGAGCGCAGTGGGGCATTGTCAGCTCATTGCAGCCTCAAATTCATGGCTAAATTTTTAAATTATTTTGTAGAGACAAGGTCCTGCTATGTTGCCCAGGCCGGTCTTGAACTCCTGGCCTCCAGCCATCCTTCTACCTTGGTTTCCCAAAGTGCTAGTATTACAGGTATGAGCCACTGTGCCCATCCTCTTTGCTCTTCTTGATTCGAGTTTAGATTACATGAAAACATGAGCTACATCTTAAATTTTTTATATTCCCCTTTATCTACTCAGCACGCAGTAGGAGGTTTAAACTTGGTTTTACGTATAACACTTATAATTTCAAGAGGGAAGTGAGTACTGTCACTACTTTAAAGCGATTGGGGATCCCCATTCTTGTGCCCTTAAGCTGTGTCTTACTAGCCCAATTCTGCCTGTCACCTTTGGGTTGACAGCCATTGTTTGTATGTTAAATTAAAACAGGGTTCACTTTACAGGCTATGAAGAGAGAACTCCTAACCCACAGGCAAGCTGGAGGCCAAACAGTCTAAGACAACAGCATTGTGACCCTTACCTTCAGTGTCCTTGTCCCCTCCTGGGAGTACAAGTCCTTTGATTTCTTTCATTTTTTAGACAAATACATATTTAATGCTATTCCTCCCAGCTTGATGTTTATTCTGATGACTACTATGTCTGGATTCTGTGCTTGTGAAGGCACTTCTGTGTTCCTGACAATTTTTTCCAAGGTAGGAAAAAATTGAGCTTAAGCTCAATTCTGAAGAAGGAGATTTAATGGAGACTTGCATAGCAAGGAAATTGCTGACAGGCTTCCCAAGGGGCCAGGAATCCTACCACTGATCAGGTACTAGAATTAGGAGAGTCTGACTTTCATAGCATCTTTGCAGCATGTGGAGGTGGGGATGGGGCAAAGATAGTACTGGATATATGTCCTCTGTTACAAAGGACTTGGTAGGAAAAAACCTGATAGATACAGTGTGCTTAAGAGGTGTGAGTTCTAAAATTGTGCAGAACTCCGCTGTAGCTCAAAGAAGGAAATTGCTCATGTGAACCAGAGCAGGGAAAAGCTGTTTTTGACAGGGAGTAGGACTTAAGTGTGGTCTTGGCATAGGGGTTCTGAATCTGGGTTCCTTGGACTTCAGAGTCTGAATACAGGTGGTCCCCAAGCTCAGAAGTGGAATCACTGTCTTCATTTGCCATGATTTATAATGGGAAATTTATTCCTCCCAGGAGGAATGTAGGCAATAAACCACAGTATTACAGAATACTTTTCTCTCTGTGATACCCAGAACAACAAACTTTTTCTTGCTCTATCACAACTACTGCTGCTATCTTTAAGTAATGCTCACATATATCACTATTTTGAAATTATGATAGTTAGGAGGTCTGCTGCCAGGTCTTATTCATTCAAATAACTAAATATATACCACTATACTACTAAATCCCATTTTTGAAAAGTATTTTTATTTCTACCGTTTAATATAACTATTTTTTTCCCCTTTGGAGATGGCGTTTTGCTCTGTCGCTCCTAGTAGAATGCAGTGGCATTATCATAGGTCACTGCAACCTCAGATTCCTGGGCTTAAGCATTCTCCTGCATCAGCCTTCCTGAGTACTAGAATTATAAGTGTGAGCCATTGCAACTAGTCAACTATTTCATTTTGTAAACCTATGTGTTTTATATCACTAATTTGAAAACATTATTATGTGATAGTTGGGATTTTAAGTACCTGGCTTAGTTTTTGGCATATGGTAGTTGCTTAATAAATAAACAACAGATAAGACACACATTTGAATAGATAGGATGGGACCGGATTACTGACTTAGTAATTAGAAAATTCTAAAATGTATTTTAATTATACATTACATATTTTCAGAAAAAAGTAAGGTTATCACAGACAGCATACAACAAGATAGATGAAATTAGCTGAGAATTAAGCAAGGGAAGACTGAAGATGAATCAGAAATGAGGCTTAAAAATGAAATCACAGAAAATGTATGGATTTGGTGCTAGATGCCAATATAATACAGAAAACCTGAACAGTTGTGTAATTCACAATATGGTTTTTTAAAAAATCCCCAAACCAAACCAATTATTTAGGGAAAGCAGTATAGTAATTTCTTCTGAAGGTTTTATTAGAGAAAAGTCAAAACCTGCCCTTTTTGCATGAGGCACTGGAAGTTATGCATTCCAAAGGCAGAACCAGGCCCACAGGCTTTAACTTGGATCTAAACCAAGGACTGAGCAGGAGCATCTCCAGAAATGACAAGCAATAAGGTTTATTTTCAGGAAGACACCAACTAGGGAAACAATGGGAACCAAGGCGGGCCTCTGGAGACCAGGCCTATGGGAACACCGCTGGAGATGAGAAAAGGGTCCATACCATCCAGAAGGCTGAGTGAGGCTCATTCTGCAAACAAATGCCTGGAGGTAAATGGAAAAGAGCAAAGAGCATGAAACCAGGATGGGAGCAGCACACCAAGAGGTGTGCACTCAGAGGATGGGCCACTCAGTTTATATTTTTAACATTGGCCCATTTGACTGTTGGCCACGACTCTCCGAAAGGACTAGTGAGGAGCAAGGAAGGGGTAGAAGGTTAGAGAACCTGTCTCACCCCTCAGTAGCTGTACTGATAAACTTCAGGTGGGAGTTGTGTACTGCAAATGCACAACCAGCAAATTAGTGACCGGCTGGGGTTTTTGTCTGCATGGTGGACCCATTCTTCTTATCACTGAAGATTTATTAAGCATTGTGGAGAAGAGTCTTGTGTGTATTTAGTTAAGCCTGGTTTGTTCACAAGAACCTGCCCTTAACCTTGGCCTCTGACAACTCCTTTCCTCCCTAAGCATTAAGGACTCCAGCTCTGTGAGCTGCTCTCTTCACGTTTCTTCATTTCTGCAAACGTAGAGGGGCAATGCACGCCAAGCTGGCCACAAAGACCTCTAGAGACTCCTGATAATTCCTGCTGACTAGAAACCAAAAGATAAAAATCCAGAGGCCAGGATATATTTATCAGTCTAACCTGGCAGAGTGAAATATGAGACCACATCAATTAGCCCTATTCTCAATAACCAAATGACTCAATTTTACATTTCCATTCATTCACTTTTAAAAAAGAGAAAAAGTTTCTTACTTTAGGATTCAAGTCAAAGAAAGTGTAGTATTTAAATCGTAACAGCAATTGGTCATCCTCTCGGATGCCTTGTTCCATAAGGGAGTGAGAGGAATCCAGCCAGCTAGAAAACAACAGGATAAGTTTTAAAAGCCAATACATTTTCCATATACATCCATCACGTTATTATGTTATATACTATACAGTACATTACATATATATTTATATCCTTGAACAAAGTCAGAGAAAATAATACAAGTTGAGATCCCTAATTTGAAAATTTGAAATCCAGAATGCTCTAACACTTGAGTTTTTGGGCACTAACATGGATGCTCAAAGGAACTGTTCATGAAGCATTTTGAATTTCATATTTTCAGATTAGGGATGCTTAATCAGTGAGTGTAATGTAAATATCCTTTAAAATCTGAAAAATTTTGAAAAAATATAAAATGCAAAATACTTTTGGTCACAAGCATTTTGGATAAGGGATATTCCATCTATATAACTGCAAGCCATTTAGCATATAGCAATAGCTTATCCTTGCATTTTATCTTAGAGTTTTCAAAGTGCTTTATATATTTTTTCCAGTGACACTTTGACATAACCCAGTGAAGGAGCCAGAGCAGTTCTTACTACATATTATCTCAGTTTTACAGACAAAGACACTTATTGGAGTGACATTGGATTATCCCTTCAAGGTCACAGGCCTGGAGGTAAAGCCAGCATGTGAGCCTGTGCCTCATGACTATATGCACTGTCTTTCCCCTGTGCTAGGTGGCTCACCCCAAAACCAGCTCTTATTGTCCAGAACTTTCTTTAATGAGGGAAATATGCAGACTTGTGCTCATATGTTAGCCCTTAGCCACATGCGGCTGTTGGATATTTAAAGATTGTTAGTGCCACATTTTAATTTGATTTATTTAAATTCAAATTTAAATTTAAATATCCACATGTGGCAGTGGTTCCTGTACTGTAGAACACAGTTCTAGAATCGAGAAATAAAAGTTCGGTCTTAGGGAGAGTTGAGGAGGTGGAGATTAAAAGTTAACACCAAAATAAGAAGGGGATGAGTGTCATCCAGTACCACTGAATAAAAATGGCTTGAACTTCTATTATATTAGGCTCTGTGGGGAAACAAGGATGATAAGACATCACTGCCATCCTAAAGGAGTTAACAATCAGTGGGGGAGACCAAGCCTTATAATAAAGGGACAACATGACATTAGAGTGAGCAAAATTGGGAGTGGCCGATTCTGAATATGGATGCTTGAGAGGGACATAGCATGTGGTGGCCCTTAAAGTATAAGCAGGACTGGCCAGATGGCAAAGGGGGTGGCCCTGCAGGGGAGGCAGTGACAGAAAGAGTGAGTGTCCACAGGGGCAGGAGAGCACAGTAGTATGCAGAGACACCCACTGAGACCAGATCTTATAGGGACTTGAATACTAGTAACAAGTTCAACTTTATTTGGTGGGTAGGGGGCAACAAGAGAAATGGCAGTTTAAGAAAAGTTCAGGCACGTTTTCTGAGACCATTTCAAACAGAGCTCAAGGACTTGCTTATCACAACACCTAAGGAGAGAGGAGGTGTTCCACAAAAGATGGTGTGAGCCAGGTGGGCCCTCCTGGCTCTCCCCCAGTGACCCAGGGATACCAACACACTTACAAACCACTCTACATCCCATAAAATACACTGTTGCAACTGCAGTGGCAAAGAATTAGTATACACAGATGGTATTCCACTGAGTTACCCCGATGTGTACATTTTGTGATGCTTTAAATGTACTGAAATGACCAATGGCTGTGTTGCTAAAATCAGTGCTGCCTTTTGATAATGAAGTACAATCTCCAGGATTACCACCTTGGAAATTAAACCCTCCCACCTCCATTTCTCTTACTATGTCAGCACCAGTTCAGAGAAGGAAAAAGAATCAAGTCCTTACCATGCGTTAAGCTTCGCCTTCTCAACCAGAGACCGAGGCTGGTACATATCAGCAAGTACTTCTGGTGACAAGGGAGGCTGGCTAAACGCGAGGATGCTGCAGTTTTGTTCAGTCAAAGGGCTGTCACTGAACCAAGTCATGGTGGATGACGCTGGTGTTCCGTTGATGGGGTCGTACATGGGGGTCATGGTTTTACTGTATAAACCAGGACTTACTGCAAGGCAAGGGGGGGCACATACTGTGATTCAAGATTCAGGAGTAGAAATCTTCAGAAAAGTACTAACATTACTTATACTAAAAAGAATTTTGACTTTATGTATGTATGTATGTATGTATTTATTTTGAGGCAGAGTTTTGACTCTGTCGCCCTGGGTAGAGTGCCATCATAACTCAACAACCTCAGACTCTTGGGCTCAAGCGATCCTCTTGTCTCAGTCTCCTGAGTAGCTGTGACTACTGGTGCCTGACACAATGCCCAGGTAGTTTTTCTGTTTTTATTAGAGATGGGGTCTCACTTTGCTCAGACTGAACTCAGGCAATCCACCCATCTCAGCCTTCATGAGTGGTAGGATTTCAGGCGTGAGCCATTGCACCCGGCCAAATTTTTACTTTAAATGTTTATACCATTTAAAATAATAAGTTGGTCAGAAGGGGTGGCTCATACTTGTAATCCTAGTACACTGGAAGGTCGAGGTGGAAGGATCCCTTGAGCTCAGGAGTTTGAGACCAGCCTGAGCAAGAGGGAGATTCTGTTTCTACTAAAAATAGAAAAATTAGCTAGGTGTTGTGGCAGGCGCGTGTGGTCTCAGCTACTCAGGAGATTGAGGAAGGAGAATCACTTAAGTCCAAGAGTTTGGGGCTGCTGTGAGCTATGATGATCTCCAGCCTGGGCGACAGAAGATGTTTCAAAAAAAGAAATAGTAATAATATGAGTCAGATGGTGGAGAGATTAGTAATACACAGGTAAAGGTCTCATTTGTATATTCAGCTTCTGGAAAGCTCAAGATCTTAGATACATAAAAACTTCCAAAAATGAACCCAGACAAATGTTAGGGACCACCTCTTTTCTAATAATTCAAAGTTTTCCTATTTCAGCAGGAGTCTCATTGCTGTTCGAGGCCTGGAGGCTTCACAGAATGTACGCACACAACTTGTTTCAGACAGCTCCTGAAATAAGTAGCAGCATTCACTGATTTTAAGAATTCAGAAGATGGACGATTTATAAATCATCTGGCTCTAAATTGTGTAAGCAAAGTACAAATACCCCTTTTGTTCCTTATGTTGGAATATACTATGCAAGAAAGCCTTCAGTCTTGCAAGTGATCTAGATATTTGATTATTTTGATATAAAAAGAAAAGGATATATGAATTCAGGAAAGAATCACACAAAGATAAAATCAGGAAGAAGAAAGTATATTTGGGTGGTTTAACATATCTTTTTTCTAAATATCACTCTTTTATCCCAAATTCATGATCAGTTGTACTAAAATTTTGTACTCATCACCAACATAAAATATATAATTAAAATAATGAGTTATTAAGCATCCATGTTGAGAAAAAGTCTGAAATAAATTTCTGTCAGTTCTAAATTTAACTGCTTATCTTTTCCACGTCACATCAATCTTGAAGTTTATCCCTCATTTGTTTGGAAGAGGGTAGAGAGAAGCCTATTTTCCTCTTGGGTTTTATTCTACATTCACAAATCAAAATAACCAAACACCTGTCACCAATCTTACCAGGTGACCCTGAAATCGTTGGAGAACTCCCCAGGTTTAGAATATCTTCAATTACGGGTTCCTTATTATTTTTGTCTTTTTTCTTCTTCTTCTTAAAATAGTCACCAGAAGGCTTTAACAAGGAAAGTTCTTCTGATCTTCTAATATCTAGAAATAAAATAACAAATGAAAAGAAAAAAAGGTCAAAAGAAAATTCCTTCTAAGGCTCAGCATCATTTTGGGCATTTGATACCATTTCTCAGGAAATGCCTGAGCAGTAAAAGGAGCTAAATTGGATCCCTTTTTGAAGAAGTCGAAGGAGGGATAGAGCAGCCCCCACAGAGTGGGTAGGGGGAGAAAATAGTGGAGATTTATTTATTTATTTATTTATTTATTTATTTATTTATTTATTTATTTTTTGAGACAGAGCCTCAAGCTGTCACCCTGGATAGAGTGCCATGGCGTCACAGCTCACAGCAACCTCCAATTCCTGGGCTCAAGCGAGTCTCCTGCCTCTGCCTCCCAAGTAGCTGGGACTACAGGCGCCTGCCACAACGCCCGGCCATTTTTTTTTTTTTTTTTGGGTGCAGCCAGCATTGTTGTTTGGCAGGTCCAGGCTGGATTCGAACCCGCCAGCTCAGGTGTACGTGGCTGGTGCCTTAGCCCGTTGAGCCACAGGTGCCGAGCAGTGGAGAGAGATTTAATGTAATAAAGTTTCTAGTTTTTATTTTATTTTATTTTTTTAAATACATGCATTTTCTTATTCTTCATTACATTATTCGCCCCCCCCCACCCCGCCGTCGGAAGACGGAAATGATTTATAGAAAAGAATACAGAAAACATTAAAGCTCCTGGTAGAGGGAGAGAATTCAAGTGGGGAGAGAGAAGCTCTCTCCGTTCCTCTCCCGGGTCTTTCCCCGTCTCCTCCTTTAGGCCTTTAGCCTCAGGGTAAGTTTCTAGTTTTTAAAAAAGTATTATGCAATTTTTTTTACATATATATGTATTTATTAGGTTTCTAGTTTTTGTCTTCACAAAATTAAAAAGGCTTAAAATTTAATAACAATAACAATGTTTAAGATAAGGACTAGAAACAAAACCTCATAAAGAATGAATGAACATAAATACATTCAGAAAAGAAATCAGATGATTGCTATATCAAAATATTAAGCAATAATAATAATAATGCAAAGAAAGTAACATTCACATTGTCAAATAAGAGTATGTCGATTATAGAATGCTTTGACTCTGAGGTTCAGTATTAACTTCTTCTTCTTCTTTTTTCCCCAAAGTCTCAAAAAATAGACAACTAATATTTATAAATAAAAGTAAAAGATAATTTCAGAAAACAGATCATGCCAAATCTTATAGACAATGGAAGAAGAAGAAATACTTCAAAATCATTCTACTTAATCTGGATACACCTGATGTATTATGCAAATACTTCAGACATAACCAAAACAAAAGGAACAGCACAATGCCCCTGTCCTACGCCCCCTTCAGGGTTTCAACCACTTTGCTGTTCTTTCATTTAGTTACTAATTTTTTCCTATCTCGCTCCTTTCCTTACATCTTCTTTCCTTCTTCTTCTTCCTCCCTCTTTTCCTCCCTTTTTCTTTCCTTCTTATTAGTATTTTAAATAACCACCAAGGACCTTCCCCCCTTTTTAAGGACCACAGATTCTGAAAATCCTCTCACGCAGCGCCCCACAGCTCATTTCATCCCTGTAGCAGACATCCTCCTGCCCTGTCCATCTAATGTTGGCCCTCATCATTTCAGCACATGCTGACCTGGCTTCCAGTGGCATCTAGAACATGTTTCTCTCTGCTGGATGCTTGCTCTGCTGGTCAGTGAGAGCATCCATTGACCACGCACCCGAGCAGCAGTCCACGCACCCAGGAAAATTAGTGTTCTTCAAGAGCATCCCTCAGAGACTGATGATGTTGGTGTGTGAACACTGTGTCCCGAAGCTGTGTCTACCCTGTCTCCCAGAGGTCCAGAGCTGCCGAAGCGTGACTTGGTTGGTGACACACTCTTATTGGTGGCCTTCTCTTCCCAGTCTCACTTTCCCATCTCCATCAGTTTTTCCCGGCATCACCTCTTAAATAGACTATTTATACTTTAATCCTTATCTCAGGTTCTGCTGCTAGAAACCTAAGCTATGATAATCCTCATTGCCCCCATTCACTGACTATATTTATAATTGCTGATCAGAACGGCAGGTAAATATTAACTGCACTGAGCAGCTCACATCCCAAGAAGAAGCAAAGGCATTGGGATATTTTAGGGCAGTGATTTTCAATCAGTGTACCTGAAAAATTTTAAAAATCATTAATTAAATTATTTTTGAAAGAAATTCAAAGCATACAGTAAGAGTTATTTGTTTTACTCTCTTTTTCTTTTATGAACATAATTTAAGTGTGCTGCTGAAGTTTAACGATAGGTTCAAGTGTGCCGTGAGATTAAAAAAGCCTGAAAAACACTGTTTTAGGGCCTCTGGGTAGCTTTACTGGAGGTAAGTACACCAATTGCATTAGCCTCTCCCTGCACTTCATCTATACGCTGCTGAGTGTCAAGATGCAGCCTGCTAGTTCAGTTTGACTCTCTCCCCAATAACAAGGATGTCTGATTATCAGGCTGTAACACACACTGATGACCATCCCAAATGTCTCATTTTTATATAAAAGTTGGTAAGGAAACAAAAGTTCCAGGATAAGCACTACAAACAAAAACAAAATACTTAATATCTCCAAGCCCAAGATTGGTGTCTTTTCTGTGTTTCAAGCGAAAAGCCATTATACTGCTAAATTTGATGTCACTTCAGTTGATTAGATATAAAAAAACAATGATTAGAAATGCCAAATTACGACCTTGTGACTACTGTGAAGATACAATTGGGAAAAGAGAGCATTTGACTGATTTTGTTTATTTCAAAATCTCAAGTTTTGGGCCTCCAGTATAATATATAATTTCAGTTCACTGTGATATGTGGAATATACCATTTTATTTAATCGTTACTTTGTTTTCAAATCCTCCTTCAGAATATTACTGAAAATAAGATGTCCTTGTGCTTGCCATCTGTTTACCATGCATTGGGGACACGACTACAATTCGTGTTCCATTCATTTGTACACTCAGCAAACAGTTATTTTGCAGATACTGTGTGCCAGGTATTGTGATAGAGTTGCTGGCATTCCCAATCCTGCTGACACATCTTCCCTTTTTCTGTGTCACCAATCCCCTTTTAGCATCCTATATTCTTTTCTTATTTATTATATTTATTGTTATTATCTGTCTCTGCCTGCCAGTGTATAAGCTCCAGGAAAGCAGGGATTTTAGCTATCACCATCTCTAATGTATCCTTAGCACTCACTACAATGCTTGGCCCATAGTAGGTGCTCAATAAATATTTGTTGAATGAGTGAATGAAGCAGTCTATAGTTTAGTGGGAAAAATAGATTTCTCACTTACATATGATCTATTCTGTATTCAAATGTGGACTTTTGGCTTTGGAACCAAAGGATATACATGTACATTTAAAAAATATATAAAATGAGAACACCTTCATGAAAAAATAGTTTGGGTACTTATAACTGTTAAGCTATAGGATATGAGTCCATAAAGAATTAGGTGTAAATTCACAGTTAAGTATATTTTTCTGCTTAAAATAAACTTCATGAGTGATTTTTGTAAACAGAGTTACAATAGAACCTCTATAGTTGATCACCTCCTTCCATTGACCACCTCTTTAAGTTGATCTAATTTTGTTGTTGTTGTTGTTGTTGCAGTTTTTGGCTGAGGCCAGGTTTGAACCCACCACCTCCGGTATATGGGGCTGGCACCCTACTCCTTGAGCCACACGTGCCCCCCTAGGTTGATCTAATTTTTATAGACCAGACATGCACCACATGTACATATCCATACAAGCCTAGTTCCTTATGTTGAATACCTCTGTTGACTAGTTTGTTACAGTAGCTTGGGTGATCGACTGGAGGTTCTACTGTATTTATTATTTATTTACCTACTGTATTTATTTATCAGGTGTTAATGAAGCAATAAGGCATTTTAACACCATTATCTAAAAAACAGTAAAGACACAGCTCTGTGGTGATGAAGGATTTAGTAGAACTCTTTTATTTTTTATTTTAAATACTGTATAATAGTGATTAAAGTATAGCTTGGAGAAATAAATTTGGGGGTTCATCTTCATGGTTTATCTAGTCTATTTACAATTCTCTTTTGAAATACAGTAGAACCTCTATAAGTTGACCACTGAAGAGACTGGAACAAATGGGTCAACATACAGAGGGGGTCAACATAAGGAACTAGGCCTACTGTATAGATACGTACATGTGGTGCATGTCCTGTCTATGAAAATTAGGTCAAGTTAAGGAGGTGATCAATGGAGGGAGGTGGTCAACTATGGAGGTTCTACTATAGTTTCACACTTTGTAGAAATGAATCTGATTTATGCCAATAGTATTCTATTTTGGTTTCACTTCATGTACATGGCTATAGTGCTCAGGACTGGGCTGGAAAGTGTGTGTCCTAATAAGGTAGTGTTCTGTAGCCAATTGCTTGAAATAGGCAGAAGGCACACAAGTCCTCCTTTGCAAAGAGTGTAAAGGGCACAGGGCCCTCTCCAGGGTACTCACTTAGGGTTCTGCAGATATCACTGACAGCTTTAAAAACCACAGCTGAGAAACTGACTCGCAATCTCACCGTCTTCATGTTGGGCAGGCGAAGACGAAGCATTTTATGCTGAGGAGTGAAGAGCAGATTTGCATCTGCCTGGACCCCACATTTGTCCAGGGTCCAGTGGGTTTTCAGAAGCCAGCAGCGCTTCTGTTCCCACCAAAGAGCAAAGTCTGACCAGTCTTGAGATATGTCTGCAGAAATTGAAAATACAGTTAAATAAAATGAGACACAGCCTGGCATGGAGAATCTAGGTGCTCCAGAGTCAGTTTTACCATGTGCAAAAACTGAGAGCAGCAACTGGTCTTCAGCTCCCCATCTCCTTTTACAATTCAATCCAACAGTTCTTGGCCTCTCTCCAAAATTTCCAAGGTGAGGCAGGGAGAAAACAGTGATTGAACCTTACCATCATTTACAAGTAAATACTGTGGAAGGAGCAGAAAGATGAAATTTTTGTTTATGACAAATGCTAAAATTCTCATCCCTAGAATCCCCCTAGGCCATGGTTTTCTCTGGGAAGGCCAAAATCATTTGATGTTATTCAGTCCAGCTTATTTCTCTCATGATATATCCTTAAATTCCACTGTATCACAAGAGAGTATCGATAGCCCCTAATCAAAGTCCACACAGGTGTGATAAAACTGTCATTTCACGATTCTCAGTAATGTCCAACTCTTATCAGTACCACCATACTCCCAATTTCCAAACCGTTTACATTGAAATCAGAGTCGAATAATTTCTCCTCTCAATGTTAGCATCAACTTTTAATCTTTCCCCTCCTTCCATGCTGTTATGAAAATAGAATCTTTTTTTACATCCATGTTGGTGTTCATATTCAATCTTTTATCTTTCAAAAGTAAGAGCCACCAGTCTATTTATTTACTTGTTCTTTTATGAACAAGTTTCCCTCTAAATCAGACAAACCTTTTGTTTAATGCAGTTGGTAGAAATATAAATTTGTACAACTATTTTAGAAAACCCTATGAATGAACATTTCCTTTCTGAGCTACACTTCCAACAAAAATGATCAGCAAAAGTCACATATTATAGCAGCCCTATCCATGAAAGCCTAAACATGAAAATAACTCAAATGTTCATCAAGAGATAAATGGAGAAATAAACTGTGGCATATTCATGCAATGGAATGTTGTACAACAATGAAAATAAATAAGAACTATATGCCACAATGTGGATAAATCTCACAGACCTAGTGTATTAATATATTTCATGAAAGAAAGTAGATGTGTGAGAGTGTGCTATAGTTTGAATGTTTGTCTCCTCTAAATCTCATGTTGAAATTTGATCCTTAAAGTTGTAGGTAGGCCCTAGGGGGAGATGTTTAGGTCAGGGTGTTGAGTCCCTCATGAATGGCTGAATGCAACTAGTTGAAAAAATCCTTGCTCTTCCTTCTCTCTCTCTTGCTTCCTTCCTTTTTCCATGCAATGTTGCTCTCCTTCCCCTCTGGCCATGAGTAGAAGTTTCCTGATCCCCCACCAGAAGCAGATGCTGGCACCATGTCCCTTGGACAGCCTGAAAAACTGTGAACCAAATAAACCTCTTTTCTTTATAAATTACCCAGCCTCAGGTATCTTCTTTCTATCAATGCAAACAGACTAAGACTGTGCCTATCCTATATAAATCCATTTCTATAAAGTTAAAAATCAAGCAAATTATTCCTCTGGTGTTAGAAGTCAGGATACTGCTTACTCTAGGTGGAACACCAAGGGAGTCAGTTATGGAGCTTGGAACAGATCTCTTTCTGTCTTTCTTTTCTTGTTTTTTTCTTTTTGAGACAGAGTCTTATTATGTCGCCCTCAGTAGAGTGCCATGGCATCACAGCTCACAGCAACCTTAAACTCTTGGGCTTAAGTCATTCTTTTGCCTCAGCCTCCCACATAGCTGGGACTACAGGTGCCTGCCACAATGCCCAGCTATTTTTTTGTTGCAGTTGTCATTGTTTAGCTGGCCCAGGCCAGATTTGAACCTGCCACCTTTGGTGCATGTGGCTAGCACTGTAACCACTGTGCTACGGGCGCTGAGCGAGGAACAGATCTATTTCTTGATCTGGGTGGTGGTTACATGGCTTTGTCATTCACTGAACTGTGTCCTTATCATAAGCGCAATTTGGGTTTGTATAATATACTTCAATAAATACTTACTTAAAAAAAATTATCTTGCTAGAGTCAATGAAAAGCCTTAAGTAGAAAGAAAACAGAATGTTCTTAAATTCCGAGTTGATAGTGTTGAGTCCTGATGTGAGGAATCTGACCCTGAAGACACTTTTTCTGTGTATAAACAGGGGGAGGAGCAAATGGTAGATAAGCGTGAAAAGACGTGTTGGCTCCAAGCTGACTTTATCACTCAGCAATCAAGTATTGATAGAGAATTGACACAGTAGTCTACGGCCATGCCAGTTAAAGTCATCTAAAGTTAGATGTCACCAACGAATGGGTCCTGTCCTTGTGCAAGTACAGCATTATATCTACTGGGGAACTTGAGTTTGTCATCAAAGACTCAAGTTTTTAAAAGCGTTGTTGGAATTCAGTCTGAGGCTCTTGCTCTATTTCTTTCTCTCCCTTGGGAGAGGAGGCGGGATTGCTCTCTGGGCCATTACAAGATGAATGATCAGAAAAACCTAGATGGTCAGACAACCTAGGCCAGCCATTTAGTGGTGAAGCAACAGGCAGAGTTTTAGATATAGAGAGACCATAAAGAAGACAAACTTACTTATTTTTTCTACTAACTTGAGCATCACGCCCCCAATGTGCAGGTCTCCAGACACTCTCAGTGTTATGTCTTTCTGCTCTTCTACGCTGGGATGGTCAACACGGACTATCAGCTCCCAGGAAGCAGACAAAAAGTCACTGGAAGACAGCATTGTGGCAAATGCAGGTGTCTGCAGAATATAAAGGCAGATGTAAATCGAAATGTGAGAAGGAAACCAGAACACGTCAGTAGATCGGTCAGAGGAAAACTGTGTTTTCTTTTATTTTTCATTTTAGCTTGCTCTTCCAAAAAACTGCAGGATTCTCAATGCCCCAGATATTAAATTCATCATCTTAACTTAGTCTTATAAAAATGGTCTCAGACTATCTAAATTTACATACATTATTTCTCCATTCATCCACTCTTCCAGGATCACTTGGCTATGTATTTTCTTTGTCAGCTTGATGTATCAATTTTAATTTTTCCTTCTTTACTACTTTTCTTGACTGTCTCTGGACTATTTCAGCAATGGGTAATCCTTCATGTTATCTTTTTAAGAATCGACTTTATCGAGGCATAATTGCCTATAATTAAATATATGGCTTTTAAATATATAGTTCAAAATGCATTTTATTGTATTAAAATTATGCCTTAATAAAGTTGTATTTTTTAAAAGGATGTCGTTAAAACCTTTCCCTGTCTAGCTTGGCTCTTGTAGCTCAGCGGCTAGGATGCCAGCCACAATACACTGGAGCTAGTGGGTTTGAATCCAACCTGGGCCTGCCAAACTACAATGACAACTACAACCAAAAGCTAGCCGGGCATTGTGGCAAGCACCTGTAGTCCCAGCTACTTGGGAAGCTGAGGCAAAAGAATGGCTTAAGCCCAAGAGTTTGAGGTTGCTGTGAGCTGTGACACCATGGTATTCTATCTAGGGCAATAGCTTGAGACTCTGTCTCAAAAAAACAAACAAAAACAAAACAAAGCAAAACAAAACAAACAAAAAACAAATTAAAAAAACCTTTCCCTATCCCTAATACACATAAATTATTATATGCCTGTTATAAATATTGATGATATTTTCTTGTATGAAAGCTCACAAAATAAAACAAAGCAGAAAAATTTCTATTTAAGTCATTATTGTATATAGTTTTTTATCTCAACTGCATATAATGATACAAGTCATTAATCACTGTCATAGATTTGATTTACTGAAGTTATTATTTTATACCATATACAAATCGATAGATAAATACATCAATCTTTTGGATAAACCTTTGGCAAAAGATTTTAAAAGAGGAGTGACAGACATGAAAAGCTTATTCTTCAAAGTACAGATGCCGGTGTGAACTTCAGACCCATGGTTTTCTCTTCATTGGAGGAGCTAGAAGGAAAGAAGCTAAGAAAAATGCTTCAGAGGATAACAGGAATACCAGAACTCCAAATTGGCAGAATTTAAAAAAAGCTTGCAATGTCAGCTCTCTCTTACTTTCTGCTCTTCGCTATTTTAAACAGTTAAAATAAAAATCATTTGAATGACTAGAATGAATCTTTTCCACTTTACTGTGCAAGGACAGCTTATGAGAAATCTGTGTTTCTATAAGGCCCATTTTTGAGAAATATCAGTGTGCTCACAATCCCGAGAAAGGGCTCTTCTGACAGTGTGCACACAGATCCCTCAGGATCTTGTTAAGATGCAGATTCTATCCAGCGAGTCTGGGGTGGGCCCTGCATTTCTACAAGCACCAGATGACGCTGGTCTGCAGCTCATGCCGCCAAGTGAAAAGTGAACTCCAGGCCTCGGTTCCTCCCTTCCATCTACCCAAATCAATACTAAACCGAGGACTGTGGTGACAGCTGAGGACCACTCTTTTTAATAACAAACAATAATTAAACAACCAATGTCATATCTGTTCTGTGTTCATTTGAAACTGCATATTTGTAAGCGTAAGGGATTCTCAAATACACTACACAGATAAGTTGAATACTGTAAATCTGAAGAGAACATTTTATGTGTTCTAACCAAATTCAAGAGTTCAAAAGTAGCTCCTTATATTTTCTTTCTTTCTTTTATTTATATTTATTTATTTTTTATTGTTGGGGATTCATTGAGGGGACAAGAAATCAGGTTATGCTGATTGTATTTGTTAGGTAAAGTCCCTCTTACAATCGTGTTTTGCCCTCAAAAGGTGTGGCACACACCAAGACCCCCTCCCACCTCGCTCCTTCTCTCTCTTTGCTTTTCCTTTTTCTTTCTTTCTTTTTTTGGTAGACACAAAGTCTCACTTTGTCGCCCTTGGTAGAGTACTGTGGCATCACAGTTCACAGCAACCTCCAACTCCTGGGCTTAGGCGATTCTCTTGCCTCAGCCTCCCGAGTAGCTGTGACTACAGGTGCCTGCCACATCGCCCGGCTATTTTTTTTGTTCCAGTTTGGCCGGGGCCCGGTTTGAACCCACCACCCTCGGTATATGGGGCTGCCGACCAGCTCCGTATATATTTTCTTATTGTTGGGGATTCATTGAGGGTACAAGGGTACAAGAAACCATTTACACTGATTGCATTTGTTAGGTAAAGTCCCTCTTACAATCATGTAGCTCCTTATATTTTCATAGACAGAAGCATACACTGATGCAATGTATCTACTCCCTAGGCACAAAGGCTTACACAGAGCCCTCTTGCACCAGGAATGCATTAGGCCTAACTGCTTGCCTCTGTCATCATCAGCTTCATCTATGACACAGTCCTTGGGTGAAGTGCTCTTCATTACCTACAGACTTTGTTATCGCCTTCATCCTTTTTGCAGCCTTATTTAGAAATATGGATACCCAGTTCAGAGAGGTTAGGCAACTTATCTAAAGTCACAGAGCAAATTAGATGGTGGGAGCCCAGATAGAGATTCATGTCTCTCTAACTCCAAACTCTAATCCGCCACACTGGGAAATGATCTTGATGATGTTGCAACACCAATATGAATGAAAACTAAAAGGACAGGAAGGAAATTCAATTCCTTCTACTAAGCATTTCTATTAAAACACAAATCTTTCCCAGCAAAAGGAAAATAAGGGGGCAGCGACCTGTGGCTCAGTCAAGAGGGCGCTGGCCGCATTACACAAAGGGTGGCTGGTTGGAGTCCACCCCAGCCAGCTAAGGACAACAATGCAACTGCAACAATAACAACAACAAAAATAGCCAGGCATTGTGGCTGCACCTGTAGTCCCAGCTATTTGGGAGGCTGAGACAAGACAATCGCTTAAGCCCAAGAGTTGGAGGTTGCTGTGAGCTGTGACATCACAGCACTCTACCGAGGTTGACCTAGTGAGACTCTGTCTGTACAAAAAAAAAAAAAAAAAAAAAAGGACAATGAGGACATCCCCTTCAAACTCATAATGTGGCATTGTATTGTTTGACTTGAAGAATTTCTCCATTGCCAGGACTGAAGGTTGTTATTTTAAAATGTTTTGTACATAAAGAAAGTAATATTTCTTCTTTTATGGTTTCACGGGGCAATTGGATGAAAGGTCTTGTTCTTTCCTAACCTGGGCGATCAAAACACTACTCCTTTAGGCAACTCCTGGTGATTCCTTTACAGCGAAATGCCGCTAAAATCAGACAATCTGGTTTCCCCGCATTCCTCGCCTATCTTTCTGCGCCTTCATTTTTGAGTGAACTTCTCATCTGCAACAAGCTGTTACTTGTTTAGGAGAGCCGCAAACTTCAGCGGGGAACATTGCGTCTAGGGAGATCTAAATAAGCAGCCCTTCACAGAAAATGAAAGAAAAATACAAGCAAAGAGGAAGAAAAAGAAGGAAAGGAAGGAAGGAACAGGTGGGGGCCATAGTCCCCGAGGCCTTTTCCCCTGGAGGATCCGAGCGAACTCGGTGCCACTCGGTCTGTCTTTTGCCAGCTGTGCAGGGGCGTGAGTCAGATGGTGGGTGGACAGTAATCTGTCCCTTATCCCTATTAGGCTGGACGGAAAGTTTGTTTTGAGCGCTGGAGAAGGTGGTCTCAACCGTAAGAAATAACGTTCAATGTAACAGCTATTTAAGGGCAGGGGGCTGCAGAAAGAAAGCGGGCGAGGGGCTCAGGAGGCACTGGTGCCCATCGCAGCCTCCCAACTCCAGCTCCCCTGCCGCAGTGTCTTATCACTCACCCCTTTTCCCGGAGCCTGACGCGTCCAGCCTCGCAAACTTGCAGAACTGCGCCCTTAGAGACCACCCCAGGAGTGCCGGAGGGCGGACACCGGCCAAGTGGACGCAGAGTCGCCGCCGGGGTTCGTCTAGGCGGCGGCGGTCGCGGGCCGGAGCAAGAAGGTGCCGGCACAGCCGCCCTGGGAACTGCCCCCGAGGCTGCGCGCCCGCCCCCAACTGCGCGCTGCGCTGGGTGTGCGGTCCCCGCCCTGCGCGGCCCCTGGCGGCGCGGCCGGCTCGGGCCAGCAAGCTGCCGGGCAGGCGAGGGCACGCCCGGCCCGGGCCTGCTAGTTCTCGCTCCTGCGGAGAAGAGTCGCAGTCCGCAGCAGATTTTTTTTTAGAAGTAAGGTCTTGCCCTGTCACCCAGGCTGGAGTGAGTGCTAAGGCAAGATCGTAGCCCACTGCAGCCTCAGCCTCCTGAGTAGCTAGAACTATATGCACACACCAGTGTACCCAGCTATTTTTATTGTTTGAATTTTTTGTAGAGATGAGGTCTTGCCCAGGCTAGTATCAAACTCCTGGGCTCAATCAATCCTTCTGCCTGAGCCTCCAAACAACAACCTGCACTTTTCTCAGTTTTATTTCTCTACTTATTAACAAACTAGCCCTAATATCTTAGAAAATATTGTTTAATGAAATGCCAGGAAATACCCCATGCCAATAGGCCTCATCTTACACGGTTCTAACAGAAAACTTATTTAAGTCTCTTTTCTAATTGCATATTGATCTATAATTTTAGAGACTTAATTTCCTGGGGTTGTTTCTTCATCTGGTTACAAAAGATCTTATTCCTTGCTATTTACCTGTCAGTGGGTTATGATGACTGCATTGCTCACGAGACATTGCCCAAGGGTAATAATCGTATGATTTACAAATAGACCCACAATAGGAACCCTGCCACGTGCAACCCCAGGGCAGAGATATAATCAGCCATGAGGAAGGGATTCAGACTGCTGTTTGGTCTCTCCTCACCCTTCCACTCTCCGCTTTCATATTGATTAAGATAAAGGAAGACTACTCAGCCCTTCCTTGTTCAGAGGCTTATCTGGAGATAAACAGAAAAGGTGTAAAGTCTTTATATTAATATTTTCCCTTAGAACAAATGCATCAGATTGAAAAAATTTCTCTAACTTTTTCTTTCTACCCTGACAAATGAAAGTAAAATCGTATTTCTTATGGTAATTAAGGAGAACACTATTATTTTTTTAAAGATGTGGTCCCCCCCACCCCCACTGTTGTAAAATATACCCATTCTTTTTATTTTTTTGTAGTTTTTGGCCAGGGCTGTGTTTGAACCCGCCACCTCCAATGTATGGGGCCAGCGCCCTACTCCTTTGAGCCACAGGCACTGCCCTAAGTATACCCTTTCTTAACTAGCACGTGTTAGACATATCATATTATAGAATATGGCAAATTCTCTTGCAGAAGTCTATAACATTCTTGTGTTCTGTCCCATCCCTCTGGTTTTATCCCTATCAACTGTCTTGCCTTACCTTCTGTGAACTCAGTGCATGAATCCCCCAGCCACCCCCATAAGATGTCAGAAAAAACTCTTCTTATTGTCACAAATGACAAAGCAATTGGCAGGAAAAGAAAATTAAAATAACAACCTGGACCCCTTGATGTCTCCTGCCTGTACACCTTTCATTCTATGTGCCCCACTGAACGTCTTTCTCTTCGTTCTCTGTCTGCAAAATATTATAATTCCCCAATGTGACAGTTGAGGACTTCGCCCTCCTTTAAGTCTACTTAAGTTTGAGTATTTCTTAATGTACATAGTTATTTATCAAAATGACATATACCCTAATGCACAGGACTCTGTCACTCATGTCTGTATGGGTTTCCCACAACAGGAAGCACAGTATCTTATACTTATCAAATGAAGGGATGAATTACAAAACATATAAATACCAGGTCTAGGACTGTCTTTATAAATGACTTGCCTGCTCTGAATATGCTTTGCAAATGTCTCTATTTCATGTAGGTGTGCTAAGTTTAAAATTGGTTCCAGAGAGGCAGGGACGGTTTCGAAAGGACTTGATAAAATCGCTCACAGATTCTACACAGACAAGGACACTCTCAATGTGAATAGATAACTTGCTGCTGAACTGCTGGTAACTTTTGTTTGGAATGAAGAGCTTTCAGCCCAGCACCTCGCTTCCATTATAATGTTTTGCCTCCTGTTTTGATTATATAAAAGACTACAGTCTTAGAATTTCTGGGTATTATGAGTACCTTAGGGAAATCTGATTATAGAGATAATCTACTCAACAGTGAAGAGTTTCAATTTGTTTCTATTGAGTTTTGTCAATTCCGAATCCCAGATACCTTTGTATTCCAGTCCATTGACTAGAGCCTCCCAGCCAGACGTTGAGGCATCTGTTTCTATAGTCTCCGGAACTGGGAAAGATAAATAAGAATGTGGGGGAATTATCTGTATATTTGCTAACCACCAATTTAGATCTAAATAGACTCCCTCTGTTAGGAAGACTAATGAATTCCAATTCTCTGAAATATCCTTTGCTTTTAACAAGCAAGATGGAAGGTATCTAAAGAAAAAAAAAAAGGGAAAGAAAGACAGAGGGAAAAGCTGTGAATAATGCCACCAGAGAACCAATTATGTTCACCAGCTGGTATTGAGAAACTTGTTTCCTTTGACAAAAAAAGATTTTAGTTTTAGCCTCAAACTACTTTTTGACATTGTGTTCTTTAAAGCTGAATGACGAATCCTCCCCGCCACCCCCATAAGTTAGAAAAAAACTCTTCTTTTTTGTCACATGTAATATGACAAGGCAATTGGCAAGAAAAGAAAATTAAACTAAGGCATCAACATGGCAGTCAATAAGAATCAACAGGAAAATGAAAAGGAAACACGAAATCATAGACACCCTGCCTCCCAGGTAGATGACCATGTAGGGATCACAGCCAGACCTGCTCTTTTCTCTTGGGTGGTTCAATGAAAGATCAACTCACAATTACAGGAGATTTTTTTTTTTTTTTTTCGTGACAGAGCCTCAAGCTGTCACCCTGGATAGAGTGCTTTGGCATCACAGCTCACAGCAACCTCCAATTCCTGGGCTCAAGCAAGTCTCTTGCCTCTTCCTCCCAAGTAGCTGGGACTACAGGCGCCTGCCACAATGCCTGGCCATTTTTTGGTTGCAGCTGTCATTGTTGTTTGGTGGGCCCGGGCTGGATTCGAACCCACCAGCTCAGGTGTACGTGGCTGGCTCCTTAGCCTGTTGAGCCACAGATGCCGAGCCATTACAGGAGATTATTAAAGGTTTATTTCCAAACATCATGCACATGGGGGGAACTGCAAGAAGGATTACCCCAAGTCTCAGTGATGGTCAGAGACTTTTTTTTTTTTTGAGACAGAACCTCAAGCTGTCACCCTGGATAGAGTGCTGTGGCATCACAGCTCACAGCAACCTCCAATTCCTGGACTCAAGCGAGTCTCTTGCCTCCACCTCCCAAGTAGCTGGGACTACAGGCGCACGCCACAACACCAGGCCATTTTTTTGGTTGCAGCCGTCATTTTTATTTGGTGGGCCCCGGCTGGATTCAAACCTGCCAGCTCAGGTGTACGTGGCTGGTGCCTTAGCCGCTTGAGCTCAGGCGCCAAGCCAATGGCCAGAGACTTTTATAGATGCCTTTTGGAAGGGAGGAGGGAGAATGTGGAAAGTACAGTGCAGCAAGTAGTTCCTAGGGGGCGTATGTGTAGATGGGTGGAAACTGATTTGTAGATCAACCTACAGGTATCCTGCTTCAAATGACCCTGGGGCCATATCTGTTAGCATGTAATAAGGAAGTCAGCAGCCTCTTTTTGATTCTAAATCAGGTTACTCAGGTTTTATGTAGATAGAGGAAAGGCCTCTTTCAATGCTTCCTGATCATGAATGACCATTAATTAGAAATATTCTTTTTTTTTTTTTAATTATTTTATTTGTGTGTTGGCTTTCAATTCAGACTATAGCATGAAAACTTCATTTTGTTATCACCTCACTTAATTAGAAATATTCTTTATACCTAGGAGTCATATTTTGGGGCAAAAATTCCTTAGCTGCTTCAACCTAATCAGTGAGATACATCCACAACTTGGTATGACAGTAAAGTAGTAAGAGCATTTAATAGATGTAAAAGGATATTTCTAGTGGAAGTATAGTTACCTCCTAGGTTTCTCAGCAACATAAATTGCATTTTGGGTTTTTCCCCCCTGCTATTTGTAGAAAAACCTCATTGATCGCAGCTAGCCTTTTGTGCTTTAGTGGATGAGACATGATCTATTTCATGATCTCTGAGCTGGTAAAATTTGCAAAGAAGTGGTGTCACCTAATCTTGAGCTCTCAATAGAGGTCTTTTCTTTTTTTCACTTTCAGAATCCCTGCTGAGCCAATCTTGGCTGGGAGTCCCCTCTGGTCCTCCTACAAGCTGTTCCTTGGGGAAATGATTGTGAATTCAATCTTTTCACTTTGTATACCACTTTAAAATCTGTCTTTCCTAAGTGTCTATTTAAAGTCCCTAAAAGTCTGTAGAACCAGTTCACTCAGACCTGGCTTTGCCGAGCCACTAAAGGAAGGTTACTATGTATTCGCTTGTAATTCCTTCCTCTTTCTCGGGGTATCTTGAAATGCTTATATGGTAGCAATTTGCTTTCCTGATTGTAAAAAGGGGAAACATGGAACAGGTTTTTGTTTCTCTTTTCCAGTGATAGCACCCTGTGCAGAGCCACTCTGTACACCTATACAGTCTGTGCACTGCTGGTGCACTGTCTACTAGACTATCAATGGCAGCTTCCCACCTACCCCCTGCCCAACCTGGATTCTCTCCAGAGTGGCAGGTAGTCTTAACCTTGTGCACTATCTACATCTATGTCTATGTCATCTATTTCTATATCTATGTATTTTAGAGGCATGGTCCCACTCCGTCCTCCAGGCTAGAGTGCAGCGTTGTGATCATAGTTCACAACAGCCTTAAACTCCTGGGCTCAAATGATCCTCCCACCTCAGCTCCCAAGTAGCTGGGATTACAGGCATCCACCACCATGCCTGGCTAATTTTTTGAAAAATTTTTATTTTTGTACAGACAGAGTCTGGTTATGTTGCTCAGGCTGGTCTTTAATTCCTGGCCTCAAGCAATCCTCCCACCTCAGCCTCCCCAAATGCTAGGATTACAGGCATAAGCCACCATGCCAAGCTAGAATGCATATTTTTAATGTGGCTGGATAATGGATGGGACAATTAATATACCCAGTTCTGGGGAGGAAAACAGACATGTGACTTGCTTTCATGCCATCAACTTCCTCAACATTATTTACTGAAATTTGATATTTTACTAAATATTACAGAAATACAAAGGTTAGCTAAATGACTCTTTAGCTTTGAATCTAAATCAACAGGAGAAATGTTTTACACATTTTATTTCCCATTTCTTCATCTTGGATTTTCCATCTTATTCTTTTCTAAGGATGCAGTTTTTAGCGGTGGGATTATACATGGAAAGGAATGAAAGAAATGATTTCAAGGAGAATTCTTTAATAGTATGCATCAAGTTACTTGTAACTTCCCTGGAAATGTCTTCAAAAACGGTTCCTTTTTCTGTACGAATGCAGCAGCCTTACTGAGATTCAATTCAACCACAAAATTCATCCATTTAAGTTCTGTGGTTTTTAGTACATTCACAGGGTTGGGCAACCATCCTCACTATCTAATTTCAAAATGAATTTCTAATTTCTAATTTTTATCACGTCAAAAAGAAATCCTGTACTCTCTAACAGTCACATCCCACAGTCCACCCCTACCAGCCATAGTAAACACTCACCTTCTTCTTGTTTCTCTAGATTTGCCTCTTCCAGACATGTCATATAAATAGAATTACATAATAAGTCACCTCGTACAACTGACTTATTTTATTTAGCATGTTTTCAAGGCTCATACATGTTGTTGCATGTATTCATATTTCTTTATGTTTTCAAGACGGTGGATAAATTTTTATTGAACCTTTTGGTTTACGACATGAAGCAGAAGGAAAACATTGTCCTTGATCAATATTTCACATGGCTGTAGAAAATAATCGACTTCAGGGATCTACAAGGTATTACACTTCTCAAAAGTCAGGATCAAGTAACAAGTTTTAACTGAACTCCTTGAATTTTCTGGTTGACTCTTCCCTTATAATAGTAACCAGCTATAATTAGCAACAGAAGTTTCTTCAAGGCCAAGTTTGATCATTACTGATGTCTTTAGATCTCAATCATGGCTCTTTCATTCAATATCCACTAGTTCCACTTCAAAAATGAGTTTTGCTTTCGGTGAAATTTTGGCACCCATCTCCTCTCTTTCCATAAGCCCCTTCTGGTTCAGACTCCAGTCTGTCTTTTCTCCTTACCTCACCATCAAGAGTGCTCCATCCCATCCTCTGCTAACTTTGCCTACTCCAACCTTAAAACTCATAGCCTTGGTATTTTTTTTTCTTTCCTTGAACTTCTTTGAATATTAGTAACACTCCCTCCCTGTAGTGTTCCCATACACCAGTAATGAACAATATCTCCCTTTTTGGGAAAGTTGGCTTTTTCTCTTTTTCATTGAAATTTTGTATATTTCAAAGGCCCCCTCATCCAGAGTCTCATCAGACTCAGTTTCTTAGGGCTTATCTTTCTCATCTCCACATTTTTTCTTGTTTAGACACTTTGCTTACATTTTCAGTACCTTTGAAATGCTTAGCTTGAGGAGGATGGTTATAGGGTGTAACCAAATGGCCTTATTTAGCTGTCCTGAGAACATTTTCAATGTTTCCTAACAATTCATGCTCTGCAAGAAATGAATCTGAGCCATGGTTCTGGCAGAAACTTGATAATGTCCTTCACGGGCAGCTGCTTCACAGTCCGCACCTGCTGTGGGACAGCCGCTGCCCGTCTTCCCCGGCCGCCTCCACTTTACTATGAATTAGTATTTCATTACTTTTTAAGGCTGAGTAATATTTGATTACGTGCGTATATGGATAAGGCACATTTTGTTTTTCCAATCACCCATTGGTGGGTTATTACCATTTTTTGACTATCACGAATTAATGCTACCATGAATAATGTCATCCAGGGTTCCTAGTATGGATTTATGGTTTCAGTTCTCTTGGTCATATACTTAGGAATGGAATTGCTGTGTTCTATGGTAACTGTATGTTTAACTTCGGGGGGAACTTCCAGGCTGTTTTCAGAATTGGCTGCATCACTTGGTAATCAGACCAGCAATGTTTGGAGGCTCCATTTCCTCTACATCCTTGCCAACGCTTGTTATTTTCTTTATTATTTCAGCTCTCCTAGTGGAGATGAAGTGATATCTCACTGTAGTTTTGATTTGCTTTTCTCTGGCAACTAGTGATGTCAAGCATCTTTTCATGTGTTCGTTGGCCATTTCTATATCTCCTTCAGAGAAATATATATTCAATTCTTTTACCTTATTATTATTATTATTAGTTTTACTTGGGTAAAATGCACATAACAAAGTTTATCATCTTAATCATTTTATTTTATTTTTATTTTTTATCTTTTGCAGTTTTTGGCCAGGGCTGGGTTTGAACCCACCATCTGCAGCATACGGGGCCAGTGCCCTACTCCTTTGAGCCACAGGCACCACCCATCTTAATCATTTTTAATGTACAGTTCAATGGCATTAAATACATTCATTTTCTGGAAATCCTTTCATCTTGCAAAACTGAAATTCTGTGCTCATTATATAATAACTTCCTATGTCCCCTTCCCCTGGCCCTTGACACCCGTTCTCCTTTCCATCTCTATGAATTTCACCACTCTGGGTACCTCATATACGTGGAATCACACAGTATTTGTTCTTTTATGACTGGCCTAGTTCACTCAGTATAACGTCCTCAAAGTTCTTCTGTGTTGCAGCATGCGTCAGGATTTCCTTCCTTTGTGAGGTTGAACAATATCCCAATTTCTGTATATACCACACTTGGTTGATCTGTTCGTCTGCTGATGCACGTACAGGTTGCTTCCACCCTCTGGCTATTGGGAATAATGCTGCCACGAACATGGATGTACAAATATCTGTCACCTCCCTGCTTCCATTGCTTTGGGGTACATACCCAGAAGTGGAGTTGCTGGATCATATGTTAATTCTATTTTTAATTGTTTTAGGAAATGCCACGCTGTTTTCCACAGCTGTCGCACCATTCTACATTCCCACCAACAGTGCACAAGTGTTCCAATTTGTCCGCATTCTCACCAACAGTTGTTATTTTCTGCTTTTTTAAAAATAGTAGCCGTCTTGATGAGTGTGAGGTGGTGTCTCATTGGATTATTTGCATTTCCTTAATGATTAGTGCTTTTACTAGAAAACTCAGGCTGCCACAGCAAATACCACAGACTTGGCGGCAGAAGCAACAGACATTTATTTCTCACAGTTTTGGAGGCTAGGAGTCCAGATCAAGGTTCTGGCTGATTCAGTTCTTGGCGAGGGCCCTCTTCTTGGCTTGCAGATGGTTACCTTCTCACTGTATTCTCACACAGTGGAGAGAGAGATTTTCCTCTCTCTTTTTATCAGGTCACCAATACTATGAGATTAGGGTCCTATTTCTGTGACCTCATTCAACTCTTAAAAGCCTTATCTCCAAATATGGATACAGTCAGGGTTCACATTTCAACATATGAATTTGGGGGGGACACAATTTGGCCCATAGCAGTGATGTTGAGTATATTCTCAGGCGCTTATTGGCCTTTTGTATACCTATCTTGGAGAGATATCTATTCAAGCCCCTTGACTATTTTTAAGTATTGTTGCTGAGTTGTAGGAGTTCTTTATATTCTGGATATAAGCCCCTTATCAGATATACAATTTGCAAATATTTTCCCCCATTCTGTGGGCTGTCATTCCATTTCTTTCTTTCTTTTTTTTTTTTTTTGAGACAGAGTCTTACCACTCTGTTGAGTACTATTCTGTCATAGCTCACAGCAACCTCAAACTCCTGGGTTCAAGTGATCCTCTTGCCTCAATTTCCCAAGTAGCTGGGACTACAGGCACTCACCACAAACTCTGGCTAATTTTTCTTTTTCTTTCTTCTTCTTCTTCTTCTTTTTTTATTTAATTGAGACAGAGTCTCACTTTGCTACCCTTGGTAGAGTGCTGTGGCATCATAACTCACAGCAACCTCCAACTCTTGGGTTCAAGTGATTCTCTTGCCTCAGCCTCCCTAGTAGGTGGGACTACAGGTGCCCACCACAACACCTGGCTATTTTTTGTTGTTGTTTAGCAGGCCTGGGCCAGGTTCGAACCCACCAGCCTCGGTGCATTTGGCTGGCGCCCTAGCCACTGAGCTACAGGTGCCCCCCCCCCAATTTTTCTGTTTTTTTAGTATAGACAGGGCTCTCACTCTTGCTCAGGTTGGTCTAGAACTCATGAGCTCAAGCAATCCACCCACCTCAGCCTCCCAGAGTGCAAGGGTTACAGGCATGAGCCACCATCATTTCATTTCTTGATGGTGTTCTTTAAAGAGCAAAAGTTTTTCATTTTGATGAAAGTCCATTTATTTTTTTTCTTTCATTGCTGTGCTGTTGTTGTCATATCTAAAAAAACCATAGCCCAATTCAAAGCCATGAAGATTTACTCTTGCATCTTCTTTTAAAAGTTTTATAATTTTAGCTCTTACATTTGGGTTTGATTCATTTTGAGTTAATGTAAACATATATATGGTGCGAGATATCCCTTTTCTTTTAGTTTTTGAGAACATTACAGTTTTAAAATATTCTTTACTATATCAGATATGAAAAAATTGGTAAGGAGTTTTTTTTAATTGCTGTTTTGGGAGGTCTTTAAAAAATCACTGACTCAATGCAGACATGGGAAATTACATCCATTATATCATGTTAAATATGCTTCTTTTATAATAAGCTCATTCAGTCTGTTTTATAAGCAGAGAAATCCAAACATAAGGTAACTTAACAGAAATGGCTGCCAATAACAGTTGAGATAATACTCATTGAAAGATGATGAATAATAACCTGATTAAAAATGTGGTCTCATCTTTTTTAGCTCAGAATTGGCTAAGATTGCATAGTTTTTTTTAGTTTTATTAATAGTAGAGTAACTAGAGTGGGAAGGAGATTAGCAAATCATTCAAGACGTCAGGTACAGTGAAAGCGCCATTTTCTCACAAATAATTTAGTAAAGATCATGGCGACAGGTGTGCATAATTAACGGGAGCTAAGAATGCCCAAGTATTGAAGAGTGCAGGTAATGTCTTAAAAAACAACATTCTTTAGTTAGATTTGATTTTCTTCTTTTGAGTTGACATACTGTTGAATTGGCCTTTGATTTACTGACATTCTAACATTTGATGTTAATTTTCTTTTTGCCCTACAGGATGCAGAGAATCAAATATTAAAGACAAGTATATGGTACCGTGAGGTAAACAATTATGTTTCTATGCATGCTGGATTCCTAATTTGGATCTGTTGCAAAATATGATTGTTCTGAAGAATAGATATTATCTTTGTGTTTATAGATCCTTATCTCTGTAGCAGGCCTAATTTACTAGAATCCGTGTAGAAACCATGGTTTCTGATTGGGGCTACCATCTTTATGATTTGGACGGGACGTTCTTTCCCCTAACAGATAGTACCAAGGGGCTGATAAACTGAATTATTAATCCAAATCCCTCCTTAGCTCTTTAGTGAGGTTAACATTGACTCGTTTTGCTAAATTTCCTTTTTGGATACTCCTAACAGGTTTGGAATGATGAGTTTTTATCCTGGAACTCCAGCCTGTTTGATGAGATTAGAGAGATCTCCCTCCCTCTAAATGCTGTCTGGGCCCCTGATATCATCATTAATGAGTTGTAAGTGTGCTGGTGTGTATCTTTGTGGGATTTAGACAGTTAGAATTTATTTCTTAACTTGAAGAGGTGCATATTACGGGGAATATTCAGGTTAGAAATACCCTGAGTTGACATCATTTAAGATACAGATAGGATTCTAATGCTTGCAGTTACTCATTATGTCTGTGTTGTAACAGAAGCAAATGAGTTAACTTAAGAGGCTGTCACTACTGATCCCATCTTTGCCAGGGTGAATCATCGCATGGGAAGCATGATTCTGTCTTTGCAATGCTAGGCTACTGGTGGGTTTCGCGGTCACTACTATCTCATAATCAGTCTGTCTATGTTTAGAAATGACTACAGCCCTCTCTATAACAAAATTTTCTCTTGTGTATAGTGTGGACGCTGAAAGATCCCCCGACCTTCCCTACGTTTATGTGAACTCATCCGGGACTATTCAGAACTCTAAGCCCATCCAGGTGGTCTCTGCATGTGGTTTAGAGACATATGCTTTTCCATTTGATATCCAGAATTGCAGCCTGACCTTTAATAGCATTATGCACACAGGTAAAACATGAGAGATACAGTCCCCTTGTTGGAAAAACATACCTACCTCATATGCTAGGTTCACACACATAGACGCCCTTACAGCACACCAACCCTCAGATCTATTTTATTCTTGTACATAAGTGACTATTTAAAAATGTAAATCTCTTTTTGTAATTTTTTAGTGCCTGCTGTAATTCAGACCTATTATGATGCCATAGCCCAAGCAGTAGATTTGGGAATACTATATTAAGTTTCCACTGCCATTGATAATGTTATAGAAGTCATAACACAATCCTCATCATTCTCGGGAGAGTGGACTCTAAACCCTAAATTCACAGGGTTTTTTTGTTTTGTTTTGTTTTGTTTTGTTTTGAGATAGAGTCTCACTTTGTCATCCTTGGTAGAGTGCTATGGCGTCATAGCTCACAGCAACCTCAAACTCTTGGGCTCAAGCAATCCTCTTGCCTCAGCCTTCCAAGTAGCTGGGACCACGGGCACCCACCATAACACCTGGCTATTTTTTTTTTTTTTTTTAGAGATGGGATCTTGCTCTTGAACAGGCTGGTCTCAAACTTGTGAGCTCAAGCGATTTATCAGCATGAGCCTCCCAGAGTGTTAGGATTACAGGCATGAGCCACCATGCCCGCCCAGTTTTTTTTTAATGACTAGAAAGATCTTATTTCCAATCTCCACGCCCTAATTCAAATAAGCCCAATAAGATGGTGCATGTGGGGGCAGGGGGAAAAGGAAGGATTCAAATTGGGAGTTTGAAAGGTGGGTTGATGGTGGCATCTTTCTCTTGGGGAAGTCAATTGTATCTGTTGTTTCCAGTGGAAGATGTAGACCTGGCCTTCCTGAGGAGCAGAGAAGACATAACGCGTGACAAAAAGGTGTTTTTGAATGACAGTGAGTGGGAACTTCTTTCTGTGTCCTCAACATACAGCGTCCTGCACAACAGCGCGGGAGATTTTGCACAGATTCAGTTTAATGTAGGTGCTTCTCCTCCCCGTGTCTGTGGCCTGCTGTGTTGGGCTGAGGGGTCTCTGCTTCACTGCATATTCTCATTCATTATTACCCAAGAACAGCTGGCTCAGACAGCTCTGGACATCCACCCACATTCCCGTATTTCCCAGACCAGAGGTGCAATGAGAGAGCCCGGGCTCCTGCAGAAGATATGACACAAGCCAATATAGAAAGAATGGTGCTTGGGCACCAGAGACCCAAACCACCCGCCTACAGCCAAATCCTCAGACCTTCCAACTTGTACCAACATTACCACTTTTTTGTGTGTGTGTGCAGTTTTTGGCCATGGCTGGGTTTGAACTTGCCACCTCTGGCATATGGGGCCAGTTCCCTACTCCTTTGAGCCATAGGTGCCGCCCTAACCTTACCACTTTTAACTGAAAAAACACAAACCCATATACAATACCAACCACGTAAAATCTGGAAGACTCTCTCATCAACACCATTTCCTGTTTTTCACTGAGTAAATGATCAGTTAATTCCAAATGCAGGTGCATAAAATGATCATATTATTAACTTGAGCATCAATAAGTCACCTGCATTATCCTTAAAGACCACTGGTGGTTTCTGGTTCATAGGGAACAGCTACCCAGAAAGATCATGATGAGAACCCACACTCCTCTAATACATCCTTAGAAATGCCCTTGTTCACAGGGAAATCTGTCCAGTGGGGGCTTGGTGGATAGTGGGGTGCAGACTGGTGAAGCCTGCTGCCTTGCATTCTAGGGGCAGACATTCTCCTTTCTCTGGCCCTTCTGGGAAACTGTTCTGACATGTGGTCTACAGCAAGTTCACACATCTGGTAGACTCACATTCTTAGCATTCAACAGTATTCTCCTCTTTTCTGCACAAAATCAGCTAGTGGTGGAGGTGGTAAGGGCAGGGTGGTCCTTCATGCTATAGGAGCTGGGTAATGGATAACTAGAGCCTACAGGCAGGTCAGGATTGCACACAAGATTAATTTTCCTAGAAACAAACCTTTGGAATAAGGAGGAAAATCTAGACTAGACTAAGGTGCTATTGTACAATGGATATGGGAAGAGGTGGTGGAAAAATAAATTGTTAACAAGGGCACAAGTGTCCCTCTGTTGGTTGAGAAGTGTTACGTGCAGCTTTCTGGCAAAGCTTTTGTTAAATTGGCGCCTTGTAGACACAGCTGTGGTTTAAACCTGACTAATGTGTAACCCTGGTCAGTAGCCAATTGCAACTCATACCTTCCTAGTGGTGGGCTTTGGGTTCTTGCCTAGAATCCTGCTTGGTTTTAAGTAGAGCTTGCATTGTGGTTTGTTTGTCCACTTTTCCCAGTGAGAGAAAGGAAAGGATAAAAGAAAGCTTTTTTTTTTTTTTTTAATTTCAATGAGTTTCTTGGCTAAGAGTAAACACCTCATTAATTTTAAAGATATCAGCCTGCAAACATTATTAATGCAGCCCGAATAATGGCGAGCATTAAAGGGAAATGTGAAAGAGGAGCACGTGCAAGGTGGAGCACAGTCACCCACCAAGCGCTCCGGAGAACACTGCACACACCATTACCTACACTGCACGGAGGAGCCAAGCAGAGGCAAGAGACGGGGCAGGTAGATGAGTGTGTGCTTGTGTGTGTGAACTCACACACTCTCCACAGAGCAGCCACTGTTCACAGCTCCATGTCACCCTTCACCCTCAATATTAATTTGTCTTTTCTGCAGCGGCTGAAAGTTTTCAATATACACATCCATTTCAAACACAATGAACAGGCAAGGTAAATGATTGTGTGGTGAAGGGGAGGCGCCCTGGATCTCAGGACCATGGTCAGTTCCCTGGCTGGCTTCCCTGCTGGGCTTCCTCCGGGGGTGCAGTGTTGACATGGAGGATATGGGAGGAAGGCAACGATGTGGTTTCACACTCTCTGAGTTTTGCCCTGGATCTCTTTGCCCTGAGGGGTAGGGTGGGTTCTTTAGTGGGCATGGCTCCTGAGGACCAGGGTAGGGGAAGAATCCTGGGTAGAGTCGCAGTTCATATTTGATGAGGCAGGAGCCAGACTAAGGAGCAACTCTATAGCTTTAGAAAGACAAAGTCGACTCAGTGACTATCACAGAGCTGTGCCTCCCTCAGCCTTGCTCAGCATCCATGCCTCCCCTTCCTGCTCCATGCACCAAGCCTAGGCTCGTCGTGTTCCCTCACTCCACACCAGACATCCCACTCTGAAGCCGGCAACTGAAGCACCCTGGTGTCCTTCACCAGCCCTTGGCCAGTGATCTGAAACTTAGACCCCAGCTCCACACCAACACTGGGCCTGTCAGGGTCCTGACAGTAAAGGGCCCTGTCCCTTAATCTAATCACCAGCCATGTCTCCATCCAGGCTGCCCAGCAGGAGGTTGGAGACAGGTGGGGCAGGCAGGAGAAGCAATGATCTAGTCTAAATGCATCATTGCACTGAGCCTGACATACTCTGCTGTCACTTATACTAAATCAAGTGCTCAGGATGCCCAGTGAGTCCCAGCTAATGTGCAGTCATGGTTGCTGGCTGTGGTGGCCCATGATTTATCAAAGGGCACCACTGATGCTTTGGAGTCAGCCTATGCCCCACAGGGGTCCCGGAGCACTTTTCCCCACAAGGATGTCTGTGTGCAGCCTGGGACAGGATCCAGTGGTCATGGGAGAAGATTCCTCCAATACATCATCGGAGGTGCTGGTTCCCAGAAACAGCAGGGTGAGGATTTGATTTCTGTATGGCAGTGTTTTTTTGTTAAAAAAAAGAATGAGGGTAGAAGTGGGAGGAGGCAGAAATAAAATTTAGGCCCTCGTGTTGGATGGAAAAGGTTGGACAGCTGTGAGGACTAAACTGAGAGCAACCACAGGTAACGTGGGGCTGAGTGAAGTGTTCACTCAGGCAGGAGGTGGGGCGCCCACAGGGTGCTCCCAGAAACATTCAAAGGGGCATTTGGGAAGGAAAGATGCTTCATTTATCCTCTTTTTCTGCCAGAATTTTTCTTTCTAGATTAGGGTAGAGTAATTTTGTTGAGCTATCCATTGAATGATGCTCATAAACTTTTTTTTTTTCCTTTGAGACAGAGTCTCACTATGTCACCCTTGGTAGAGTGCCATGGCATCACAGCTCACAGCAACCTCAAACTCTTGGGCTTGAGTGATTCTCTTGCCTCAGCCTCATAAGTACTGGGATGACAAGTGCCTGCCACAATGCCTGGTTATTTTTTTCTTTTTTTGGTTGCAGTTGTCATTGTAAAACCCACCAGCCTTGGTGTATGTGGCTGGTGTCCTACTCACTGAGCTATGGGCGCCAAGCTGATGCTCATAAACTTGATAGAAAGTCCTTCTAAGCATCATTAGATCTTATGGGGGAGAGACAGAGAATTTAGAGCCCTAGGAATCTTCTAAGGTCACTCAAGGGATCTGGGAATCATGCACTTTCTGCTAATCCAACGCAATCCAATCCACAGTCCAAATCCAAGGAACTCTGACTGTGGTGCAAGGATCCTACTTAAATGGCAGCGACTTTCCTGTTCCTTCTGAGTTGGGAATGTTGGGAGGGGCTTGGGAGAGGAAGAAAATGGGCTTCTGTATGAAGCGTGAGTCTGGGCGTCAAAATTCCAACTACGTCATAAAGACGGTCATGCAAAATTGAGTACTGGTGGGGTCTACCATCAAGGAGGCAATTAGAGGCTAACCTTGGGGCCTATTCCATCTCCAAGGAGCTCTCCACACACACATTCTGAATTAGATTGATCTCTTTCATTAACATCAATAGGCTCCAAATACCTTTGTGTACTTATTATTACCTGGCTTTAATGGATAATGAAATTGTGGCATAATATTGCTAACACCTGAAGGGTGTCTAATGGGGAACACGGACTGAAACTAAACTGCTTTTTCCTCCCTTTCTGTGGAATTTAAAGGCACCAGCTCCTTTAGTCCATTAGAAATTATGGGCTCTGGGTAGGGGCAGTTTTACAGAGAGCGGTGTCTCACTGAGCCCGTGACATACCTTCCCCCAGCAGAAGTAGGGTCTACTGCTTCTGGCGTGATCTGAAGAGAAGTAACCCTCAGATAGACTGACCTCAATAGGATAGCCCCTCTTTGGGCTGATGGAATGTGTGGATACTTCCATTCCATTGGAACTAAAAGGAGCATATGAACAGACTCTACTACAATTCAGTGAACATCTCGTGAGCTTTTATCATGTGCCAGGCTCAAGTGGTAAACAGTTAGGCTATAACGATGGATAAAACAAAACTCCTGATATTTATCACGGACCTCTGTCTAGGGAGACGTAATAACAATAACCACAAAATTGAGCACTTCCTCCATCCCAAGCACCATTTTAAGAGCTTGCACAAGTAATTTTCATATCCCTCTGAGGTGTGTGTTCTAAGTACCTGCATGTCTACAAACAGATAACTCAAGGTGCTGAGAAGTTAAGTAGACAGAGTGATAGAATGCCATGGCATCACAGCTCACAGCAACCTCAAACTCTTGGGCTTAAGTGATTGCAAGGTGACTGATGGAGGCGGGATTTGAACCCAGCCAATCTGACTCCAGAAAGTGCGAGTTAGATCCTATACCATGCTGATCCTATACCTACATACGACTAACTGGAGTGTCATATATTCCAGTCCATTCTTTTCTGTCCACCCACTGTGCATTTCAATGCAAGTCACCTGTATTAGTTTCACAAGGCTGCTGTAACAAAGTGCTCCAAACTAGTTAGCTTAACAACAGAAATGTTTTCTCTCACAGCTCTGTAGGCTGGAGAGTTGGTTGCTGCTGGGCACTCTCAGGGAGAATCTGTTCATGCCTCTCCTAGCTACTGCTGGTTGCCAGCACTGTCTGGCATTCCCTGGCTTGTGAAGCATCACCCTAATCTCTGCCTCCATCTTCACATGGCACTTGCTCTGTGTGATCCTTCTCTTCTTCTCATGAGAACACTAGACATACTAGATTAAGGGACCATGCTAATTACATCTTGAATGATTCCATTTCTAAATTAGGTCATGTTCTGAGGTTTCAGAAAGGACGTGAATTCTCGGGGGCACTATCAAAACTAGTCTTCCACCCTCTGGCATCTGAAAAATTCACTTCTGCCTCATACACAAAATACATTCACCCCAACCCAACATCCCCCAATGTTCAACCCTGTATTAACTCTAAGTCCAAAATACTGTCTAAAGATAAAGTCAAAAAGTCCCAAATCTCATTGTTTAGTCAGGTGTAGACTCTGACTATGGTCCTTCTTTGCCCACAGAAAGTGTGAAACATTCAACCATCAGACTTTTCTTTCTGATTCCATAAGATGGTGGGAAGGAAAGGAACCTGTCATAATATAAGTGGTATAACTCCAGTATTTAGGACAATGTTTGTTGAACAAAGGAATAAAAGGCTCTGAAGATCTAATGAAATAATGAAAACAAAGTTTCTGGAAACTGTGATAAAATTAGGGTTTCTTTAGGCTACACTCAGCTTATAGAGAAAATTAGTCTAGTCCTTAAGTAACATTGTCCTTAAATCAGCCTAAATAAAAAGGTGGGTCCTTTGTTCTGGAAGAAAACCAAAACTGTAGGTTCTATTTGATCTGTGTTAGGAATGGGAACATCCTTGCTAAAGGTAGAATGAATGAGGGGGTTTTGGAAGGCCTATCTAGTTCTATAGTTCTATAAATCAAATGAAGACAGGAGATTGCTCTATATTACAGCAGAAGCTAATTATCCACCCTTGTACCTATGTCTTTTTCCTGTACTTTCATCTACTGTTAATATCCAGTAAGGAATATCCTTCTGGATATTGGCTACACAATTTATGGGGCTTAATGAAAAAGAAAACAGGGCCTGCCCCTTGTTCAAAAATTGTTAAGAATTTCAAAACGGCACCAGTGGAGCATTAAACCAATTGCAGAGCCCTTCCGAGGGCAGGCCCTTTGTGACTGCACACCTGTGAGGCCTGTCTGCTTCCTAACTTTTTAGCTTTGCCCACACCTCTTTCTTAGCTGACACCCTGGGGAACACGTAGTCTGATAAAATTGCACTCTCTTGGATATCAGGGACCTTGAGGAGCCTTACCATCCATCTTTGACTTGGGCCCAGACTTAAATTCACTGACTCTGCCAGCCTCTGGCTGGAAAGGAATTATGTTAGCTTCTGCTCTTTACATAGGAACTTTATTTAAATAGCACAGCTGTTCATCTCAATTGTACCCAAGATGTTTGGTAAGGCAAAAGTGAACTTATAGCTTTTTAAAGGAGGGAATCCAGACATGGAGAGGTTGACTCTGTCACCCAGGATCACTTAAACTAGGATGTACAGACACTTGGAATGGAGAAGCTCTGGATCTCTGTTCACTTGGCTTTGAGTCTGGGCTGTTTCTGCTAACTAAAAAGTCTACTTGTACTTTTCTTTAGGCCATAGTCTTACAGTTTTCTTCTCCATCATGTTGTATCTGCCATGAAGAGTCTAAGGCAGGCATCCTCAAACTTTTTAAACAGGGAGCCAATTCATTGTCCCTCAGACCGTTGGAGGGCTGGACTATAGTTTAAAAAAAAACTATGAACAAATTCCTATGCACACTGCACATACCTTATTTTGAAGTAAAAAACAAAATGAGAACAAATACAATTCACACCAAATCATGTGGCCCGCGGGCCGTAGTTTGAGGACCCCTGATCTAAGGGGTATTCCCATTTCTACTCTCCAGAAAAAGCAGGCTTGGTCCCTACCTCCCCCAAGACTGAGTCACCAATAGTCCAGGCTGGATCACAACACAAAACCCCTGGACTCTGATACTTGATTCCCTTTTTCCTGCCCCCACCAACCACAGCCATCTCAGTCATGGCACAATGACAGGACCTAGAAGGATGCAGGTTGATGACAGATTATTTATTTATTTTTATTTATTTTTTTATTTTTTTGAGACAGTCTCATTATGTCGCCCTCAGTAGAGTGCCATGATGTCACAGCTCACAGCAACCTCAAACTCTTGGGCTTAAGTGATTCTCTTGCCTCAGCCTCCCAAGTAGCTGGGACTATAGGCATCCACCACAATGCCTGGCTATTTTTTTGTTGCAGTTGTCATTGTCGTTTAGCTGGCCCAGGCCATGTTCGAACCCACCAACTTTGGTGTATGTGGCTGGCACCGTAACCACTGTGCTACGGGTGCCAAGTTTGATGACATATAATTTTGTTGTTTTTATTATTGTCTACCCTTTGCTGGAATGTGTTTTAACCACATGTAGTGAGTGTTGCTCTGGTTTAGATCTTTGCAGTTGATTATGTTTAATGTGAGAGACAACAGCCAAACTATAACCCACCATGCAGCTCTGGTGTGCCAACCTCCACTGAGTTGGGATGTGCTCCCAGACCCAAGGGCAAAGTGATGCCCCCAGCCAAGATCTTCCCCTGTCACCCCCTTCTTCATTGCTAGCCTCCACCCTTCATCTCTGCCTGGACTCATTTCTTTGTGATTCTCTGCTAGAATGGGAGATGGGGGTGAGGGAAAAGAACTTTGCACTTCACTCAGCGGTCTAGTCAGATCAAGGTTTATAGCAATGCTTTAGCGGGGAAAAACCTTGGGCTTGGAATCACAAGTTGCGCATGTCCCAGCACTGTCATTACTGGGCATACTCACTTGAGGGGGCTGAGCCTTAGTTTTGGAAATTTATAAAATGGAGAGAGCTACCTACCAACAAGTTTGCAGTGAGGATTAAATAAACCACATAGTATGTGTGAAAGCACCTAGCCTGTTATCTAACATGCAAAGGTCATGGCATTATTTGGTAAATCAGAGAAATGAGAGTTTTTGAGCATTATTTTTGTTCAAATCTAATAGCAAAGGACCCAGAATGTTCATCTATTTAATAAGCATTTACTGAATATCTACTACAAGGTAGGTCTTTGGTCCCATGGTGGATTGCCACCATCCCAGAGATGGGCTGAGATAAGGGTCCCCAGTCCAGTGTGGGTAGCAGGCCTGCCGATGCCTGGTTTCCCTTTATGAAGGATGAGAATAGAGTATGTGCTTATTAAAGACAATTCCCATTGCCATCCCAAAGAAGCAAGGTATAAAAACAGCAGTAATAATAGCAGTTTTATGAGACTCAAATTTCAAGCTACAAAAGCCACTCATTGCCAAAGAGAGCAGGCCAGCTGTAGCTTCAGATGACTTCAGACTCACTTTCCCCTGCTCCTCCCTGTCTGTGCTCCTAAAGCCTGAGCTGTGGTCTGCAGGGATGGGACCCCGGGTCCTGTTTGGCCCATGGTGGGGGAAGGGAGCAGTGGCAGGAGATTGGAGGCAGGGAGGAGAGGGAGTAAGTTACTCCCTTTTTCCTTCCCAGTTGAGTCACCACCAGGCTGGCTGCATCTAAGAGAAAGCCACAGCTCGTGCCTGGAGATCTCTCTCCTGGCATCTGGTCATCACTTTAGCCCTTGGCCTCTTCAGTCGCCCAAAGCCTTCAGGCACTGCACCCCTCCTGTGAATCCCCTCTACGTGTGACACCGTGTGACTAGTCTCTCTACTGAGCCCACTTCTACTCTCCCAGTTTAATTGTGCTGCTTGCTTCTTCCCAGACTCTGACAGACCCAGGGGAGCTAAGGACCTCACAATGCAAGTAGGAAAACAGACAAAACAAAACTAAATAGTTTAGGAAAGAAAAGTTTGCTTTTCAAACAGTTTCTCACCAGCTGTGTGAGTTTAAAAAAGTAATTGAACCTCCGTTTCCTTGTATGTAAAACAGAGATCTAGCCCTTAAAGTTTATGAGGATTGACTAAGACAAGCCAGTGCCTTGCATACAGTAAATGGTCAATATCTGCTAGCTGCTTCTTACTATAATTATTAATTAAATTACTATAGCTCTATGCAAAAGCTTAAAGGGTTCTTTTTCTATTTTCTAAACCACAAAATAACTTCAGACCTATTTCTAAGATAAACCACATAGACTTTGCACATTATGCAAGAATTTTGGGGCTTCAAGGAGCCTTCCTGGCTGTGAGTCTGGCCTAGCTTCTGTCTGTTGGCTTATAGCCTCTTTTCATCGGCATCTGTCCCTGGCCAGGTGGTGATTCGCAGGCACCCGCTGGTCTACGTAGTGAGCCTGCTGATTCCCAGTATCTTCCTGATGCTCGTGGACTTGGGCAGCTTCTACCTGCCGCCTGACTGCCATGTGAGGATTGTATTCAAGACCAACGTGCTAGTGGGTTATACGGTCTTCAGGGTCAACATGTATGACGAGGTGCCAAGGACCGCAGGGAGCGTCCCTCTGATAGGTAAGCAGCCTTGGAGTCACCAGATGACTGTCTTACATTACTTCTGTCAAACCTGCTGTTGCATTTCAGACTGGAGGCTCCAGGGTCCCAGACACTCTGACTAACTCTGCCTCATCTGATTCCTTCCCTTAGGGATCTTCTTCACCATCTGCATGGCCCTCTTGGTTCTCAGCTTATTTAAGTCCATCCTGTTGGTCAGATTCCTCCATGATGAGCGGCGCAGTGGGCGGGATTGGCCTCTCTTGTGCCTTCAAGAGGACACAGATGCTGATGGGCCTACGGTGGATCCCAGGGCCCAGCGTGCTGCAGAAACAGGTTCGTGAGAAGCCTTGAGGTTCCTACCCTGCCTTCTGTGACCACCCTCTAAACTAATTCCTTTTGGTGAAGTACCAGGCATTGTGTTGGGCTAAGTGAAAAATCCAAAACACCTGCTTTTAAACCAGGTGCCGCATTTTGTGGTACCTCTCAGGAGATGACGGCTGCCTCCTCCTGGTTTTCTACAAAGCCTCATTTTACCTTGAAAGTTAGTCTCTCAGTTGCCCTTTTAGTTTCCAGTTCAACCAATTACCTAAAGTGACTGAGCTGTTGACCCCGTAAGAGCAGAGTGCTGGTGTGCACACGTACACACAGAGTCTGGATACACCTGGGTCCTAGTTGCTTAATGTGAAAAAGGATAAGAATCATCCTGGCCCCTAAAGCTCCAACTGAGTCAACTTGGGCTGATCTCTCACTCAGGAAATCCCCTGATGGATCTAGCTTACATGCATCCCGATTACATGACATAGCTCTAACGTGTCCCCCAGGCTTCCTTCAAAAGGCTGTCTTCCCTAAGCAGGTAGGGAGGGAGACGCCAACCCAAACCCAACTCACTGCTCAGTTATGCCCATGACTTTCCTTGAAGATGAGGCCATCGGCTCCAAGGGAAAGCCCAGGGGGGCCTTGGTAGCCCCTGGCTCACCTCGGTGTTTCCCTCTATCACGCAGAGTCCCCAACCTATCAAGAGCACCAGGCCCAGGCAGGAACCCTGAAGGAAGTCTGGTCTCAGCTTCGCTCTATCAACAACTACCTCCGAGCTCAGGACCAGGCGCACCGCCGGGCGGCAGAGTGGCTGGCCCTCCTGTACCGCCTTGACCAGCTGCTCTTCCGAAGCTACCTTGCCATGCTGGGGCTCTACACCATCACCCTGTGCTCGCTGTGGTCGCTATGGAGTGGCTTGTGAAGACTGAAATTTGCTGGTCTCAATCGAAATGCTGTCACAGCTCTTAGGGGTGATCAGAGGGGAAAGAGTGGCGGGTTGAAAAGCTTTCCACGCCCATTTCCTCTTTCTGCTGAGCCCAGGTATTAAAGGCCTGCTAAATGACCTGGGCATAACGCATTCATGATAAAAACATACCAGTAGTATGAGGCACACAGCCAAAGTAAGTCTTCCTTCTGATCCCAGACCACGCCCCCAAATAACCATTGTTAACAATCTCTTTCAGAAAATTTCTGGGCACATGCATGCCCTTAAGATTGGACAATTAGTTTCACGAACTCAACCAAGAAAAAGTGTTAGGCATCTCGTTGCTGAACATCACTATGGTCACCTTTGAGGTACACCCCTTGGAAAGCACGCACCGAAGGGAGTGCCTAGTCCATCCTTCAAAGGAATTTTAGAACTCTTTTCTGGAATGGCATCAGAGCTGTCATGGTACAAGTTCTGACAATTACATTTGTGAACTCATCCTAGACAAAGTACTACACACGTCATTGCTGAATATCACTATGGTCACCAGATGGCCAAGGGAAGTACTTTGAAGGTGACCATAATGATTTTCAGTAATTATGTATGTAGCATTTTTTCTAGGATGAGTTTGTGGACTTGATTGTCCACCCTCAGTTGTTTAAACAGTTTTTAAAAAAATTATAAGATCATTCTGTCTCCCTGTTCTTTCTTGGTCATTATTCAGTCATTCATTCAACAAAACTTTTCTTGAGTGTTGATGAAGTCCTGGGCTTTTGTTCCAAGTTCTTGTTCCCGCTGTCCCAGCTGAGTCCACTGCCTCCATCCTCCTCCCATGCTTCCTCAGCAGGGCATCACCATGGGCAGAACCCAGGTGCCAAGGCTTTGAGGCCCAGTGTGGTACAGTACTGGTGAGTCCACACCATGTGTGATGCACTGGGTTGGAGGATGGGCCTATCCCGTGGTCCTTTGGCTCAAGGAATTGACAATGCATTGTCCCTGTATTAGTTAGTTATGGCTGCCATCATAAAATAATACGCACTAGCTGGGCATGGTGGCCCATACCTTTAATCCCAGCTACTCAGGAGGCTGAGGTAGGAGGATCGCTTGAACCTAGGAGTTTGGTGTTACAGTGTGCTGTGATCGCACCACTGCCCTCCAACCTGGGTGACAGAGGGAGACCCCCCTATCTCTAAAAGAAGTAAATATACATACATACATACTGTGCACTGGGTAGCTTAAACAGATTTATTTTCTCATCATTCTGGAAGCTGGAAATCTAAGATGAAAGGGCCAACAGGGTAGGTTTCTTCTGAGACATCTCTCTTGAGTTTCCTGACTGCTGTCTTCTTGCTGTCTTCACATGACCTTTCCTTTGTGCATACACGTCTACGTCCAAATTTCCTCTTCCTATATGGATGCCACTCATATTGGATTAGAGTCTTTTTTTTTTTTTAAAGAGACAGGGTATTACTCTGGGTCAAATGATCATCTCACCTCAGCCTCCTAGTACATGAGGCACTGTGCCAGGTGAATTAGGGCCCATGCCAATGTTCTCATTTAAACTTAATTACTTCATTTAAAGCCTTGTCCAAATATAGTCACATTCTGAACTACGGGGGGTTAGGACTTCAACATATGAATTTTTGGTGGGGGGGACACTTTGGCCCATAATACTCATGTGATTGTGGTAGTTTCACAAGTTCAGGATCTGCATAGTGGGTTGGCCGGCTGGGGGCCCAGAGACGGGATGTAGTTTGAATCCAAAGGTGGCAGAATTCCCTCTTCTTCCAGGAATGTCAGTCTTTTTCTGTTAAGGCCTTCAACTGATTAGATGAGACCCACACACATTATAGAGGGTAAGCTGTTCTACTCAAAGTCTACTGATTTAAAGGTTAATCTCATTTAAAAAATAACTTCACAGGAACTTAGAAAAATGTCAGAGCACATCTCTATGTGCTGTGGCCTAGCCAAGTCGACATGTAAAATTAACCATTGTACCCCTGATTTTGACCTCTGGGGTCACAAATCCAGAACAGGACAGTCCGGGTCACCTGGCACTTGGGTAACTAATTCACTTCTGGCTCATTTTCTCTAGTAGCCAAATTTGCATTGATTAGCTTCCCCTATACCAGCTCCTGAGGTCTCACAACCTGAATCCTCAGATGAGAACTCAAGCCTTCCCCCAAATGTCCTTCCTCTTGTATTTGACTTTCTTTGCTTCTTTGTTTCTTATTAGAGTCTACCATCTAGCCATGCCAACTTCCTTGCCATCCTCCTCAGGAAGGAGTTTATTTCCATCTGCGCCTCTACTTGTATTTAGCATATTCTTCTGGGCATCACCATTCTATATTCCAGTTCTGTCCTGGACCCCTGCTCAAACAGCCTTTTCCTGCTGTCCCCTGGTCCGCCTTTTCCATCTGATCACTCTGTGACTCTCACCTCATCTCTCTCTCTAGTATCTTTAGTCTTACCTTACCTTATGTCCTTCTCCCTGTGAATGTTTTGTGGCCATGTGTGTGTGTTCATGTGTGATTTGTCAAATAGATCACACATTCTTAGAATAGGTACCCTGTTTCTCCCACTAGTCCACCCCTACCCTGCACAGGTCCACATCACAGAGTGGCTTTGGAGTGACTGCGGCAGAACAACTCCATTCTAGCTCACACTGATAGTGACCGCAAATCTAGTGTGTTTCTCCATATCTAAGAGACAAAGTCCATCCAAAGTCAGACCCCCAGTCCCTGGGCATCCCTCTCCCCCTCATCCAGAGCAGTCATCAGGAGGTTGGAGGGTCGACCACAGTGAGCTGGGTCATAGTCATCAGTCCTAACACTGTTGACAAAAGTCCAAAGCTGTTTGCTAGAAACTTTTTCCAGCACTAAAATTGCCTTTTAAAAAAATCTGTCCTCCTCCATCCCCCTGAAGAAAAAGAATTTAAATTCAAACAGCCTTTACCTGCATCCTCCCTCTCTCATTACCTCCCAGTTAGTGCTCAACGCCAATTGTCCATGAAATTCCACTGCTGCTGTTAATGAAATGAGGAACATAAGAAGTTTGTGAGCAGGAAGTGTCCCTGCAAACCTCCACCTGTTTCCTTCCCCACTTCCTACTTTCTAGTCCTGGCCTCTGCCTGGATGTGCTTGCTGAGCCCACAGTCCCAAGGGCTCCTTAGTTTCCCATCTGGGTTGACTCCAGATCTCCCCACGTCCTCCCCTAGTTAATGAGGAGGAAAAGGCCAGCAGTGAATTCATCGCTGATGGGGTCTTCCTCCTTCCCAAGTACATCTTGAAGGAAACACCAGATTGGCCCGTAGCACAGTGGTTATGGCGCCAGCCACATACACTGAAGTTGGTGGGTTCCAATCCAGCTCAGGCCAGTTAAACAAAAATGACAACTGCAACAACACAAAAATAGCCAGGCACTGTAGCGGGTGCCTGTAGTCCCAGCTACTTGGGAGGCTGAGGCAAGAGAATCACTTAAGCCCAAGAGTTTGAGGTTGCTGTGAGTTGTGACGCCACTGTACTCTACTGAGGGCAACATAGTGAGACTCTGTCTCAAAAAAAAAAAAAGAAGAAGAAGAAGAAGAAAACACCAGATTAAGAGTCAGTGGTCCTGACTTTTGTCTTGGCTCCATCACCATCTAGCCAGGTGACCTTGAGCTTAATTTCTCTGACTTCAACTTACCTTATTTAAAATACCACATATCACGGAGGTATGAGGATCAAAATGAAGCAATGTATAGAACGTTACTTTGAAAAGTAAATAATACATCACAAAATAAAGACCGGCTTGCTGTCAACAAATAGAATCCAGTCTTGAGTCTTTGACTTTGATTTCCAGCGACCTCTATCAGAATCCAGTTATGTAGTCTGATTCTCCCCAGTGGTCCCTTTATTACAGGATCCAAAGGCCAAGGGCTGAAGCCATGACATGTCTCCTTGTGGAGGGACATGAGTGGTGGGGGCGGGGGTCACCAAAGGGACTTCCCATCCCTTTTCCAGATTACATGGCTCAGGTTCTTCACGGCAGCCTCTAAACAGCAGCCTTCAGAGAGAAGCCTAGCTGTCAAATTGGCCTGCAATGTCGTCTCCTTCCGACTAGTGCCAAGTGGCCCTAATCTCAGCTGCAGCCAGGAGCTGGTTCTAAGCCCCAGGGTCAGTCTGCCTCCTGAAGCAATGACATTATTAACAAATGACACTGCAGATCTCCTGGACTCTGTGCCTCTGTGGTGGAGGGATATGGGGACCAGCTGCCTCACACAGCAGCTTTCTCTTGGCCCTCCAAATGCTCATAAATTTCATGATTCCCGTTTCATAAAGGGAGGAAACTGAGGAACAGAGCAAAAATGGGATTCTCCCAGCTGTGAATGTGCCTACCATCTGCTGTGTTCTAGAATCTATGGTAGTTTCACCACTCACCAAGAAATCACTGCTCCAATTCTGGGGGCTTCAGTGATATCTAGAATCATGAGTTGGTTAACCCAGGCCCAGGCTAGCTGGTGGGCAGCCTTTCATCAAGAAATCTCAAGATGACTCCCGCGTGCTGTTGTGATGACCCCGGGAGCTGGTGCAGCCCTTAGGATTGCCAATAATCAGGTAGCAGAGAGTATCTCTTTCCTCCAGTGATACCCACCCACTTTTGCCACTGTCCTCAGGAGCAGGAGCTGACCTTTTCACCTCTGAAACCTCTAAGACGCAGCAAGCTTCCCATGGTCTGACTTGTAGCCTAAATGGGTGAGGACCAGGAAGTGAAGGTAAAATGGTGGCCCGGGGAGCAGAAATGGAAGAACCCCAGGATGGAATGAGTCCCATTCTCAGCTCAGATCCTCTCATTGCTGGGGCAGGGGGAACTTTACGTCTAAAGGCAAGGCTAGTAGAAGTGGATGGAGTTTAAAATTTACCCTACCCTGGTTCTAAGGATTCTAGAAACCTTCAGAGCTGCCTGGGCTTAAGGTGACGAGGAGCTCCACCAATTCCTGGACGGTGGATGGTCACCCCGGGGCAGAGAGGCCAGGAAGGCACAGCTTCCGCCACACCACCCTCTCCGAGCCCCTCGGCCCCACCTCAGTCGAGCTTGGTTTACCGGGTCTTGTTCCCTGGCTCAGATTCCATCTCGGCAGCAGGAACTGCTCAGTCCTGAGTTATTTACCTGCCGAGACAGTAAGAGCTTCATAATTAGCTGAGCAGCAGCATGGAGGCTTTTATGAGCAGCCACGCCCCCCACCACACTCCGGTGTCCGTAATTGAAATGACCCACGCCAGTGATTAGATTAGGGGCTGAGGAAGCCCAGCATGCCACCCTAGCCCCCTCCCCTGTCCTGTTGGGGAGGTGATGTAGTTAAGTTTGTGCTTCATTTGGCAGAGGCCATAAAGCAGGATTTGCAGGGACGCTTTCTGCAGGGGCTGGAAGGCACCGCTGGGCGTGGGCGGCTCCTGTGGGCACAGACTCCAGATCCGAGGGGGAGGGGCCCTCTCTTCCTCTCCCCCAGTCTCTGTGCTGGACTCCAAGGACCTGGTCCTCCTCTGTGAGTCTAGGGGATGGTCAGCTCTCCTGAGTGTCACATGTGGACAGCAGCCATGGCTCAGATCCTGCTCCTGGTCACCCTGCCCATCTTCCAGAAAGCTCCAGGCTGATAGCAGGGAGTCAGGTCCTGCTGGCGTTCTCTTATCCCCACCTCAGTACCATCCTCCTGCTACCACTTGGCCCTTTGGCCACACTGTAAATTTTCTGCCTCTCCTTCCTCCTCCTACCCCCATCTACCCAGGGACCTATGTCACCACACTGCTCCAAGACCCCTCCCTGCTGTGCCCCTCCCAAATTGACCTTTCCGTACGCTGTGCTCAAATCCATCAAAATCCTTTCACTTATGCCAATTCTTGTACAGTCATTTAAAATTAGTCTATTCTCCAGTACACATCGGCAAAGCGGGTTCCTGCCAAAGTCTCCATCCAGGGCACACGTGTCCTCAGAGAGGCTCAGCAGCGTGCCGGGTATACCCAAAGCCCCAGGACGGACCTGGCTCCCCTTTTAAAGCATCAGTCTTACTCTATAGTACGTTGTTAGGAAAATTATTTACTTTTGTATAAAAATGAACACGGATATATTTTGGCGAAGAATAATTTTAGGAAATTTTTAGAATAAAAAATATTCAAGACAAAATTTTAGACTTTATGGAAGTCTTTGGCTCTAATCCTGCTATTAAAGCACCGTATAGTGTGTTAATAGGAAATTTCAGGGATAGTGAGGCCAACGGGTCGGGAGAGGATTGTCAGAAAAGAAGGAAAGTTACGCAGTTTCAAGAGGGGACACGAGACACACTGTGCTGTGGGGGAGGGGCGCACACTGGGAAAACACTGTGGGGGATCACAGGGTGGGGGTGTGGTACAGGTAGGGAATGTGAGGGAGAACCTTAATTGTGGTGTCTGTGGGAAGGGACAGGTGAGGCAGATCAAGTGCGCTTGGGATTGGCTGGTGGGAATAATTTCGGTGGGCTCTAGGGTTTAGGGCTGTCCCTAGTCTGGTACCTGGTCCTACGGTGATCAGAGAAGGTGGATAGTGGCCTGGGTATGAGAACCCAATAAAAAAAGATTATTGGAGTGTGGCTCTGGATTGGTTGGTTTACATTTGAAAAATGTGCTTGTGGACGGCGCCTGTGGCTCAGTGAGTAGGGCGTCGGCCCCATATACTGAGGGTGGCGGGTTCAAACCCGGCCCCGGTCAAACTGCAACAACAACAAAAAAATAGCTGGGCATTGTGGCAGGCGCCTGTAGTCCCAGCTACTTGGGAGGTTGAGGTAAGAGAATCGCTTAAGCTAAAGAGCTGGAGGTTGCTGTGAGTTGTGATGCCACAGCACTCTATCAAAGGCAACAAAATGAGACGGTCTCTAAAAAAAAAAAAAAAAAAAAAAGTGCTTGCAGTTGAATTGTTTACTAACTTTAGGAATTGGCTCACCCTGGGTGGGGCAGTCTCTCCAGGCACAGCAAGGCCCCAGATGTCAAAGCATTTCTGAATATAGAAAATAAAAGACACAGTTAATACAGCTCCTTCTAGGAATCCAGGCAGGACGAGAGCCCTTTCTTCTGTCCTTAAGTGTAAACAGGCGACATAACTCAAAGATCTGATCATAAAGATAAGAATGCTGGGTATGGCGGCAAGCATGCAGGAAAAGAGATTGAGGAAAGCAATACCCGGGCCAGACTTCCTCGTCCGCGCGTTTGTTCACTCACTCAGTAGCCGTAACCTGAGCATCTGCTCCCTGTCAGACCTTGCTAGGTGCCAGAACAGTCCTTTGAACCGGACACTCAGAGTTTCTGGTCTCAATGGAGCTTATATTCATCAAGAGCGATAGTGGAAAGAACATAGATTTGGGGGTCAGAAATATACATTTCTGTCTTGCTACAGGGTAGTTTCTCAGAGCTGACATAGATTTCGTTCAAGTGCAAACCTCATGGTTTGGCAGAAGCTACCTGGAATGCTATCTAGAGACAGATTTGGGGGCCACAGGTGGGCACTGTGGGGAAGAATGCTGAAATAATGATGTTGGCCACAGGTGACATCAGGGGAGGACAATCAGAGCTAACACTCATGTCACATGCCACGCTCTGTGCTGAGTGCTTTGGGTGGTATTATTCTAGGGCCACTAGAATCTCTAGACAGAGGGTGGATAGGTAGATATTTAATACTAGGATTATTGATAATACTAGGGTTACTATGAAGATTAGATTATGAGATTTCATTATATAGATATATTTTCATAATATGTATAATCTTCATAATAACCCTAGTATTATCTTTCCCATTTCACAGCTGAAAAAACTGAGGCCCAGGCTCAGCGCCCATAGCACAGTATTTACGGTGGCGGCCATAAGCACCGAACATGGCAGGTTCAAGTCCAGCCCGGGCCAGCTAAACGACAATGACAACTGAAATAAGAAAATAGCCAGGCACTGTGTCGGGCACTTGTAGTCCTAGCTACTTAGGAGGCTGAGGCAAGAGATTCGCTTAAGCCCAAGAGTTTGAGGTTGCTGTGAGTTGTGATGCCACAGCACTCCACTGAGGGTGACATAGTGAAACTCTCTGTCAAAAAAAAAAAAAAAAGAAAGAAAGAAAAGAAAAACGAAAAAACTGAGGCACAGAAAGGTTGAATAAGTTGCCCAAGATCACTGAGCTAGCAGGGGACCAGACTAGGATTCAGATCTAAGCCTTCTGGGTGCAGACTCCACACTGTTGGACCCTCTGACTGCAGAACTTCCTACCTTAACCTTTACCTCGTCAAAGCATCTCATATTTGCCGACTTTATATATGGAGAGAGGAGGGGGCTAATGTTAGAATATGTGAGTTCGTTTCCCAACTCCAGCACTCAGTAGGTTTGTGACCCTGGAAAATTCATTGAACAATCTCAGAACCTCATTTTTTTCCACCTGGAAACTCTAGGAAGAGTTCTCTTTTTTTGAGACAGAGCCTCAAGCTATAGCCCTGGGTACAGTGCTGTGGCATCGCAGCTCACAGCAACCTCAAACTCCTGGGCTTAAGCAATTCTCTTGCCTCAGTCTTCCAAGTAACTGGGACTACAGGCGCCCGCCACAACGCCCGGCTATTTTTTTGGTTGTTGTTGTCATTGTTGTTTGGCAGTCCTGGGCCGGATTCGAACCCATCAGCTCTGGTGTACGTGGCTGGCGCCTTAGCTGCTTGAGCCACAGGCATCACCCACCAGGAAGAGTTCTTTAGTGGAGGTGTTGGGAGCAGTGACTGAGATGGGATTGTTAAGTGCCAAGTACAGTGCCTTGCGACCAAGGCATTGAGAGTGGTAGCAATCTTCCTTCTTACTGACCGCAGACTATTATGAGAGCCCAGGGAGATTCTATATGTGAAAAAGCTTTGTCACCTCTACGGGTTTGCTCCTCAAGCTGTGGTCCCTGGATCAGCCGCATCAGCATCACCTGGGACTTACTAGAAATGCAGACGTTCAGGCCCTCCCAGACCTTCAGAACTCTAACCATTCCTCCGGGGATTCATGTGGACATGGCCATTGGGGAAACAGGGATCTCAAGAACCACGGAGGGAAAGGGTGACAGTGAGGACTCGAGGAGCCCTAGGAGCTAGGGGACCCAGGGGCAGCACAGTGACACACAGAGCCCACCCCTGCTACCAGGGCAGCTGGGCCCACGGGGCACCTGCCAATCACTGCGCTCCACTTGGTAATCTCCCCTCATCACAATGAGTGCAGTCAGGCACTCAGCGCAGCTGGGCAGCTGAATTATAGGCTGCGGGCAGATGGCAGAGATGGCTCTGTGTGTGTCGTCCAAAGAGAGAAGGGTGAGGGGTAAAAAGGGCCCCTTCCAGCAGCCTCCTTCCCCTGACAGCAGACACCCTCTTTTCTGGAGACCCAGGCTGTGGCACCAATGGTCAGGCTCCTCCCCTTCCCCAGAGCCCACTCACTGCCCTGGGTCAGCCCCTGGGCCCTCTTGCTGGCCGAGTCATGGTCCCTTTGTCCATCCGAGCTCTCCCTTTTTCCCAGAGCTTGAAGCATCAGGATATCAGGCAGAGGTAGGCCTGAGACTGGAGGGACCATGTGGTTGTCACTGCCCCCACCTCTGGCACTAACACACAGGCTGGCACGGGGTGGAGGCCTGGAGAGTTCCTGCTGCAGGAACATCTTCACCAGTTTCCCCAAGTGGCAGCCAGCTGGGCTGCAGCGGGTGAAGAGCCTGCTTGGCTGTCCTCTCCTCAAAGTGGTGCAGAGTAAGAGGGGACGATCCCAGGTGACAGGGTAAGTCATGCTGCTGCCACCGCTCATCCCCCTGCCTCCCAGAGGCGCCCGGAGGTGCCCCCTTCATGGAGCCGACGCTCTGTCTTCCTATCCAAGTCCCCCAGGGTGCTGAGTGGCCTGTCTGCCCTGCCGCCACTGCGTCTCAGCCCTGGTCCCCAAGAGGGATAGAACTCTCCCGTCTCCCAGCCCTTCCCTTGCTGGTGATAATTCAAACGCCCATTAGCCTTCACGGGGCGCTGCTTCCAGGCCTATAGGAGACAGCTCTGGGGCTGCACTCCAGACCTTAGGAGCCCTCACCCTGTTGACCCTCCTGCCACGGGGCATGTCCCCTGCTCCTGTGCCCTTCAAGCATCACACCAACTTGAGCTGGATATGGAAGCACGTGACAGAGCCCAGGCTTGTCACTGTAGCTCTATGGGCCTGGGATCCCTTCTTCTACCTGGTTGGGTAGCTCTGTGCGTGTCTGTGTGTCGAAGTTGGAGGAGAATCCAGCTGATCTCTCAGCTTGCAGATGCAGCTGGGAGAAAATAACAATATATCCAATAACACTATCCCATATAATGATAAAATCAGTCATTACTGGCAGCGGTTACCTATTGCATAAAGACTTTCTATATTGTATCCGATTTGGTCCTCATGATAATCTGACACAGTGGGATGAATCCACAAACACAGGAACTGAGGCCCAGGTGGGGCAAGAAATTTGCCATCACTGCCATCGCACAGCGAGGACGTCAGAGTAGACTTTCATCTCAGGATTAGTCTGCTTTACTGACAGGCAGCTTTAGTATCTTCCCCTGAAGAGCCAGGTGGTGACGGCTCCTCTCTGCCACGGGGAGCTGTTACAGGAGCTCCCTTGGGATGGAGGCTGTAAAGGTTAGGGTGATCACCCCCATACAGGGCTCCGCCCTGCTGCAGAGGAGGCCCCAGCCCCACGTGAGAAGATGCACACACTGCCCTGGGCCAGTGCCCTGAGGACCCCTCTGGTGTCTGCCCAGGCTGAAGAGAAGCAAGTGAAAAAGCTAGGGGAGGTGTCAGAAGCGGGGCAGGGCCACTGTAGGAGCAGGTGGCAAGGGTGGGGCCCTCATTTAAGGAGTAGTCTAGAGAAGGCTGGCACTTTGGAGCCCTTTGACAAAAGCTGTGCTGATCCGCAAAAGCATTAGGGGCGGTTAGAGGGAGGAGTGGAGGAGCCAGGAGAGATTATGTGCCCAGTTCTGGGAAAATTTTCTTTCAAGAAGGTAAGGAAGATGGGGCGGCGCCTGTGGCTCATTGAGTAGGGCGCCAGCCCTATATACCGAAGGTGGCGGGTTCAAACCCGGCTCCACACCAAACTGCAACAGAAAAATAGCCGGGCGTTGTGGCAGGCGCCTGTAGTCCCAGCTACTCCAGAGGCTGAGGCAAGAGAATCGCTTTAAGCCCAAGAGCTGGAGGTTGCTGTGAGCTGTGACGCCACAACACTCTACCTAGGACGACAAAGTGAGACTCTTGTCTCTTAAAAAAAAAAGAAGAAGGAGAAGATAAGGAAGATGAAGAGGGAGAGCGTCATCATGCTTAAGTTCAAATCTTGCTTCCATCATTTCATGGCTTCTTGATCCTGGACAAGTTAAATAACTTCCCTACACCTTAGTTTACCCATCTGTAAAGTAGGGATAATGATGCCCAATACCTAGAAAGAAGACTGTGTGAGTATACAATATAAAATGTGCAATAGGGCTCGGCGCCTGTGGCTCAGCGGACTAAGGCGCCAGCCACGTACACCTGAGCTGGCGGATTCGAATCCAGCCCAGGCCCGCCAAACAACAATGACAGCTGCAACCAAAATATGGCCAGGTGCTGTGGCGGGCGCCTGTAGTCCCAGCTACTTGGGAGGTGGAGGCAAGAGACTCGCTTGAACCCAGGAATTGGAGGTTGCTGTGAGCTGTGATGCCACCTCCCTCTATCCAGGGTGACAGCTTGAGGCTCTGTCTCAAAAAAAAAAAAAATAAATAAAAAATAAAATGTGCAATAGTTGCTCAAAAACTCAGTCTTTGTCCCCTTTCTAGACCTTACAATCTCTTCTAACTAATTCATTTAATTTCCTTTATAATAATAACAGTAATAATAACAATAGTGACCACAGCTTCCATTGAGCATTTATGTGAGAAAGTGCTAAGAATCATCCCCATGGTATCTCATTAAATCCTCCCACACTCTATGATGGGCGCTGTAAATCCATCCTCCCAAGCCCCACAGGGGTTTGACTGACTCGTCGGAGGTCTGAAGAGAGAAAGTAGCAGAGGTGACATGTGACCAAAGGCAGTCAGGACAGACTAGGCTATGCTACAGTAACACACGACCTCTGTAGGAGCCAGGGGGAAAGTTTCTGAAAATCACCAACAAGAGGCAGATTAACTGGAGAAAAAAGCATGCAAAATCATTTAATTTGCATGCCCAGAAGACTTCAGAAAGAAGATTCAAACATACGGAGGGAAGTGCTCATTTTTATGTTTAGGTTCAACAAAATATGGACAGTGTTGTAGGTCAAACTCTTTCGTCCACAAAAAGGTGAGTGTGGGGCAGGACTCTTTCTGAATGGGGGTCCTGTGACCTATAGTCAAACAAGATAGGTCAGATATTTTCTTTTTGAGACAGAGTCTCAAGCGGTCACCCCGGGTAGAGTGCCATGGCATCAGAGCTCACAGCAACTTCAAACTCTTGGGCTTATGTAATTCTTGCCTCAGTCTCCCAAGTAGCTAGGACTACAGGCGCCCACCACAACACCCAGCTATTTTTGGGTTGCAGTTGTCATTGTTGCTTAGTAGGCCCTGGGCCAGGTTTGAACCCACCACCCTAGGGGTATGTGGCTGGCACCCTGCTGACTGAGCTACGGGCGCCGCCAGTCAGATATTTTCTCTTCTCTTCTTTTTCTTTTCTTTTTTTTTTTTTTTTAGGTAGAGTCTCAAGCTGTCATCTTGACTAGAGTGCTATGGCGTCATAGCTCACAGCAACCTCCAACTCAGACTCAAGCGATCCTCTTGCCTCCATTTTTCTATTTTTAGTATAGACAGGGTCTCGCTCTTTGCTCAGGCTGGTCTGGTCAGATAATTTCTTCAGTTTTTGAACAGAAAGGCAGAAGGAAAGTCAGAGTAATATTTGTAGGTTTTATGCCAGGTTTTTGGGAAAAGGAGTTCTGGTGTCTATGACCAGTTTGGGGGAAGAGGGATTCTAGTTTCTACAGCTAACATTGGGGAAGAAGGGGGCGGGGGACAGGAGGGCAGGAGAAGGTGAGAGAAAAAGTTTTGCTTCTGGGGCCTTCATTTTGGGGTATTGTTTTCTGGGTCCCTTGAATCATAGCGGCTTATGACAGCGAGCCGTGGTATGCCCACAGAGCTCAGCTGCAGCTGTGTTCTGCGTCCTCACTCTGAGACCCAGGCCGGTGGAGCGGCCTCCACGTGCAGCACACCAGCCGCCATGGCAGGGAAGAGACCTTGCACGTATCTGTCTTGCCTGGCCTGGAAGACACTCCTGTCCCTTCTGCTCACAAGTAACTGTCCTACTGTCCTTATCATGCAATTCACCCAACCACCATGAGTTCAGGAAGTACCACCCTTACAAGTGCCCAGAAAAGAGGAGACCAGGAACGTTTGGTGCACGGCACTCTCGGTCACCACATGCAGAGGCGGTCACCACATGCAGAGGCAATCACCACGTTCCACTGATTCCCTCAGTGTACCAAGCCTCAGTTTTCTCATTGGGAAGGCAGGAGCAATAATTCTACCTTGCAGGATTGTTGTGGTGACTAAATGACGTGATATACAAAAATCTCAAGCCTAGGAACACTGAACTGTAGCCATCTATGTTCATGCCTGAAGTTCAGGAATACCCTGGGGCTTGTCAGTTCACGTTCTGTTCAGTGGAAGGGCAAGTCAAGCTGTAGGACACAGCAGGGCCCCGTGAAATAAGGGGACTCGCTTTGGGAAGCGTCGCTGCTCTCAGTGTACACGGAACCACCTTCAGGGGAGCCACAGGGGAAAGGAAGTTTCCAGGATGACAAATGGTGGCAACAGCAGTTGTGCAAATGTGATCATGTCAGCAAATACGCAAAGTGCTGAGCACTTCTGGAGGACTCTTCATTTAGGACTAATTAAATGCTTGGAACTAGGAAGACAGAGAGAGTCCTCTCGAGGAAGCTCCTTCAGGGCTACTTGAGGGTCTATGTATGGGGGGGGAGCTCCAGAGGAGGAAGGGGAGGAGGGAGACTCAACTCAGAACACCCCGGAGAAGGACCACGAGGCTAGAGGGCTGCAAAGCACTCAGGAGGTTGTGGGGTCCCACCTCGGACCCCTGGTTTCCGAGGGCCTGAGGTTTTCTGTGATATAAGGAAACAAAGTTGGGGTTTGAGCTGGTGGTTGTGAAGCGGGTGTTGTCTGTAGAACGGCCTGAGGTTTTCCGTGATATAAGGAAACAAAGTTGGGGTTTGAGCTGGTGGTTGTGAAGCGGGTGCTGTCTGTAGAACGGGGTGTACTAGTTTTTTCTTGCTGATGTGACAAACTACCACAAGCTCGGTGGCTTAAAACAGCACAAATTCTCTTACAGCCATGGATGTCAGCTGTCCAGAGCCATTTTCACTGGGTCAAGGTCAAGGTGTGGGCAGAGCTGGCTCCTTCTGGAGGTGCTAAGGGGAGAATTGGTTTCCTTGCCTTTTGCAGGTGCTAGGGGCTGATGGCATTCCTTGGAGTATGGCCTCTTCCTCCTTCTTCTAGGCTCAACATCCAGTTTCTGCTTCTATTTTCAAGTGATCGTCTCTTCTGTCACCAAATCTCCTCTGCCACCCTCTTATGAGGGCACTATGCGTTACATTTAGGGTTGACCCTGACAACCCAGCATAATCTCAAGATTCTTAATTTAATCGCATCTACAAATTGCCATTTGCCATATAAGGTAACATTTGTAGGCTTCCGGGATTAAGGCCTGGGTATCTTTGGAGTCATTACTCACGGTACCAAGTGGAGTATCTGAGACGGGTTGGATTGCTAAAGGGAGTAACCATGAACTCAGCTGCTCCTGCTGGGGCCTGGGATATGGGGAACCCTCCAGGCCGGGGCCATGGTGGCACCTCTGTGGTGACCCTTCGAGAGCCTGCAGACACAAATATCCCATTTGCAGGTAGCCAGTGCCACAGAGCAACAAAGATACATCATATAATCACTTAATTAACAGCTATGTCTTCACCATCTGGGTGTCCTATGGGTGGCCATTCAGACATGGGGCCCTGCTAGGTTCTACGAGGATGTTCATTCACTCTCATGTGTCAGGCACTGTTGTAGGCACCTAGGATAGACACAGACTGGTCAGTGAATAAGGCACGCTGAGGTCCCTGCCCTCACGAAGCTAACCTTTCACTGTTGGAGACAGACAATGAATTAACCTAGGTCAAAGGAAGCCAATCATATGGAGTGTTAAGGGGTGATGGGGCTGTAAAGAAACAGGAAAGGTGGGGGTGGGGACAGAGATCAGGAATGCCGGGTGGGACAGGGCAGGTGAGGATGTTACCTGGAGTAATCCGGGAGGCCTCACTAAGCAGGGGAGATTTAGGCCAAGACTTAAAGGCGGGGAGAGGATTTTCAAGTGGACATATGGGTGAAGGGAGAGCTGGGGCAGAGGTGGAGCGTGCCTGGTCTGTGCAAGGAACAGATAGAAGGAGGCTGGAATGAGCAGAGTGATGGAGAAAGTCAGAACAGGTGAGGACAAAGAGGCAACAGAGCCAGGGGACCTACAAGGGCCTCTAAGCAGCTAAAAGGCCAACCCTACACTTTCCCCCCTTCCAAGAAAAAAGAGAAGGCAAAGCAAAAAAAGGGATCCAAGCTCCTAGTATAGACTTTGGACAGGGAATGAATTCCTGTGTTGGGAGTTGCATGACCTTGCTCTCAGGTACCTATCCATGCTGAAAGCTGCTTTCCTCGCTTGCAAACTGAGCAGCTGGCACTGGATTCTCACACTCTCCATCCACACGATGGGCTCTACGTGGCACCCGAGAGGCCCCAGGCCCATAGCTGCACAGCCCCTCGGAGAGCGAGGCAAATCTCCGTCCTCCCGTGTCCATACCTCCCAGCTCTTGGTGCTGAAAGAATCGAGGGGTTTGGGCCTGGAGAAGGGAAGGCATGAGTTAGGACCAAGGGGTTGGACTGGGTGGAAGTTTTAGAAAAACAGCTTCAGGGATCAATGCCAGAAGGAGTTCTCCAAAAACAAAATGGGCTGTCCAGAGAGGTCTCCTCATCATCAGAGTCTGAAAGATCTTCAGCAAAGGCTGAAAGATCATTTGCTGGAGATGTCATCACAATTTAGGCACCAGGAGGAGGCCAGGCTAGATGGCTGCTAAGGCCCTGAGGGAGCTTCCTCTGGTATCTGTCTCTGAGGACTTTGACACAAAGGCAGGCTGTGTCTGTTGGGATGTGTTGGGGGCCTGGCTTTAGGCTGGGCACGGACTGCTCACCCACAAATGCTGAGAGAAATGAGGCAGTGGCCCCGGGCAGCAGGGCCATGTGACCTCCCCAGTGCCCTGCCTTTCCACAGGGTGGTGTGGGCAGAACCCTCCTCGCCTGAGTCCCCTGTAGACGGCCTCCTCTTTTCTCCCATGCCTGTCCTCTCTGTCCCATCTCACTGTCTACTCACCCAGGACTTCAGCCTCTGTATCCCGGAGCACTTCCTCTCTCCAGGGAATGGCAGCTTGAGGGCCCAGAGGTTTTCTTCCCAGTGAGACCATGACTGTCTGCGCAGTGCATTCCCAGGACCAGAGGAGCAGCTGAGGATCCCGGCTCTAGGGCTAGTGGCATCTTTCCTCTCACTGACAGGCTCTGGGAGAGGCCCAGAGCGCAGGTGGATTTTGCTAGACCCCTCCCCGATTTATCTCCCCTTCTGCTAATGTCATTCATTCAGCCAGCAAATATTTATTGAGCATCTACTATGGGAAAGTCACTCTTGTAGGTTCTGAAAATTCAATAAATGGGTAAAAATCCCTGCCTGAGGAGCTAATGCTCAATATGCACAGTTAGTATGTGAGATGTGACAAGTGCTATGGAGAAGGGACCCAGAGAGTACCGGGATGTAATTAGATAAGGGGGGTCAGAGAAGGTTTCACTGAGAAGTCGGCCTTCGAGGAAGGTGATGACCACTTGGGTTACACACAAGCTGTTGCTTATCAATTCTCCCTGCTCTCTGCCCAGGCTCCACCCTCAGGCCACTGTGCAGTATTGCTGTATTTAACTCTTTTAGAGTGTTCATGACATATTTATTTATTAATTCTTTTTCGTTGTTGTTGAGATACAGTCTTACTATGTGGCCCTGGGTAGAGTGCCGTGGTCTCACAGCAACCTCAAACTCTTGGGCTTAAGCAATTCTCTTGCCTCATCCTCCCAAGTAGCTGGAACTGCAGGTGCCCGCTACAACACCTGGCTATTTTTTTTGGTTGCAGTTGTCATTGTTGTTTGGCAGGCCCAGGGTGGATTCGAACCCGCCAGCTCTGGTGTATGTGGCTGGTGCCCTAGCTGCTAAGCTACAGGCATTGAGCCTATTTATTAACTCTCTTCATCCTTTTTGTTTGTGGGAATGAAACTGACCACGGTGGAGTACATACTGCGTGCCGGGCAGTGTGCTGCATGCTTTACCTACATCTCATCTAATCTTTGCAGGAGTTTATGAGGATAAACACGGTTATGCCCAATTTAGACATGAGACGATTGAGGTGAGGCACTCTAGGGATTACTACAGACTCTTTGTATCACCCCCGCCCCCTTATTCACTTGTTGAAACCTAAACCCCAGTGTGATGGTATTAGGAAGTGGGGCTTTGGGAAGGTGACTGATGCCCTTGGAAAAGAGGTTCCGGAGAGCTGGCAGCACCATGAATAAGGGTTTTCACAATTTCTGTGAGATGAGGAAGAGGGCGTGGGTATAAGAATATCTGGGTGTGGGGACTTGCAACATTGGAACCACGTGATGCTATTACCTCCCCCATTCTAGATTAATAATTACTTAACTGTATTACTCTCAAATAATGTCCAGTGAATTTGGTAGACAGGTGAATTTAGTAGGTGGGCCATTCTTCCTTATTCTTCTGTGATAGCTGGTGAAACTGAAGTACAGACAGTCTAGTTGGTTTGCTCAAGTTCACATAGGCAGTTTCTGATGGAACCAGAACTGGCACCAGACAGTACTCCATTCTACTCATCGTTTCTTTTTAAAAATTCATTTAATGTTTTTATAAAAGATAATACATTTACAATTTGCAGGCCTAACAGGGTAGAGAGTGAAAAATAAAATATCTGTCCCTATCCCATGCCCTAGATGTAATCTTTTCTTTTCTTTTTTTTTTGAGACAGAGCCTCAAGCTGTCACCCTGGGTAGAGTGCTGTGGCATCACAGCTCACAGCAACCTCCAACTCCTGGGTTTAAGCGAGTCTCCTGCCTCAGCCTCCCAAGTAGCTGGGACTAGAGGCGCCCGCCACAACACCTGGCTATTTTTGGTTGCGGTTGTCATTGTTGTTTGCCAGGCCCGGACTGGATTCGGACCTGCCAGCTCTGGTTATGTGGCTGGCGCCTTAGCCCCTTGAGCTACATGCGCTGAGCTCCTAGATATAATCTTACCCTCAAGGTAACAACCATTATAATTTGTTATGTTTCCATCCCCTTTGCCTCTCACCCCAGGAGGAAAGGCAGAGAGAGGACAGAATTAGATCTTCAGGCGATCATAGGAGTCTGAGCCGGGTTTGGTCATCTATTAGCTGAGTGACCTTGGGATAGCTCAGAGTTATAGCCCTTCACCTGTAAAATGAGGATAATGTCACTCACTCAGAGTGGTGTAATGAGTTCATAGAAAGAGCATCCAAGCTCATTGTCAGCCATGCGAGTCGAGTCGGGGAATGTTACCATTGTCTGCGTCTGTTTCTCCTCCATCCTGTGTTTCCACCATCTCTCAGAGACCACGGAGAGACTGGGTTAGGGATGGGGCAGGACAAAGGAAATGATTCAAAATGGACTAAGTGCAATTAAAGTTAGATAATAGTAAAGACTTTATTTTGGAATCCCAAGGGAGTTTTGAGTTTTCTGAAAATTTCTCAGAAAATACTAATAACAATCATTAAGTCTGTGTCCTTCCCAGAAGCAAGGGGAGGGGTAAGATGGCCTCTCTAGTCTCTTTGTCCTTAGAAATTTGACTTTACATGAGAGAGAACTTTATGCCCCATCACCTTCTATGGTTAAGGGGTGACCCGATGGAGGACTGGCCACTCATCAGGAATAAGATGACTTTTCTTGTCCCTTCTGATCTCTGAAGTTAGAGAGAAATCTAATCCAAATGACTTCTGCTCCTGGGACAGCTCTGGGGTGACCAGATGAGCTAATGACCCATGGTCAACTCCATTAATGCTTGGCCTTTGCCACCAGCTTGCTAATTCTAGATGCACGCTTCAGGGTGACCCACCTGGAGTTGTGAGTGTAGTCTGGGACAAGAAGAAAGCTTCCACCCTCAGGAGATGGAAAAGCTAGAAGTTGGTGGAGATTTGGGGAAAGGAGTCGGAGAAGTTTCTTCTAGGAAGTTGAAGTACCCCAGAGGGAAAACATCTCTGATACCTTTGAGTACTGGAGTGAGACCCTCATCCCTCTGTGCAGGAAGGAGGAAAAGGGGAAGAAGGAAGGACAGGACTCTGCTTGTTCATCATTTCTCAGACCCTGAGTCCCTGATGGCCTGCGTGAAGGATTACCACTCCCTGTGAACACAAGGCCCCAAATCTCCAGAGTTTAGCACCAGCAAGATCCCCAGGCAGGAGGAGCAGGAACCCCACAGCACTGCGCTGTCCCCCGGGCTTTCCCTCCTCTGGTGCTTCTCTCTTTCAGACATTGCTGCCACCACCACACGGGCCTAACGGGAACTAAGTCCCCTTCCTTCTCTCTCCCTCCTAATGGAGGCTGAAGGTTGGGAATCCCAATATGAACAGGTATTAAGGGCACTGATGGGGAAGTAAGCAAAAGGGGTAGGTGAAGCGTGGCCAGTCCCCCATCGGGTCACCCCTGAACCATAGAAGGTGATGGGGCATAAACTTATAATGCCTAAGGGGTCTCAGTTCTTCTAGACCTGTGTGATTTTTTCCAGTGTCCTGAAATAGCTTTGCAGGGTCCTCAAAGTATGATCTCACAGGTCCCTTGCTTGGGTTTCTTAATTCCTATTCTTTGCCTGTGTCCAGACAGAAGGTGGCAATATGCGTATCCACCTCCTAGGGGCGACCTCTCAGTCATCTTGACCTTTCAGGTCAATACTGAGCTGAAGAAGCTCCACCGCATCTCTACTTCAGGATTCCAAATCTATCTGGTTGGAGGTCTAGGAAAGGTTTCTTTCCCAGGTGACAGGAGATAAGAAATAACCCCACCCTTCAGGTGAAGGGTGCACCTTCATGCACCCAGACTCAACAGAACAAAAGAGCACTTCAAAACCCTAGCGTCACTTCCACACCATGAAGAGGGGCTGCAGGCTCGGCGCCTGTGGCTCAAGCGGCTAAGGCGCCAGCCACATACACCTCAGCTGGCGGGTTCGAATCCAGCCTGAGCCCGCCAAACAACAATGACGGCTGCAACCAAAAAATGGCTGGGCGCTGTGGCAGGCGCCTGTAGTCCCAGGTACTTGGGAGGTGAAGGCAGGAGACTCGCTTGAGCCCAGGCAATGGAGGTTACTGTGAGCTGTGATGCCACAGCTCTCTATCCAGGTTGACAGCTTGAGGAGCTGTCTCAAAAAAAAAAAAAAAAAAAAAAAAAAAGAGGGGCTGCAGAGGCCACCAGGTCAAATTTATAGTGAAGACCCACTCCCAACTTTAGCACAAACAAACCTTTCCAGAAACAGGAGGGTAGAGTACAACACTTCTGAACCCATCTTGTGCTGGGAAAATAGTAAATTTCGCGGCCTAAGTTAGCATCCCTATGATACTCTTCACTAAAAACATCTTTAATTAGCAGATTCATGTAGACCCAACCCTTTCAATAAGAGAAATCCAGCCAGGGGTGGGGCTCCTGTCTGTTGCAGGATCGTGAAGGGAGCGGTATCGAAGCCAGAGTCCAGTCAGCCTGGGTCTCAGTCTGAGAGGATGTCTTGGCCCTTGATGTCACCACGTGGCCAAGAGCTCAGGTGATCAAGCCTATTAAGACCTAGAACTACACCCTCCTCTTACTATTGATGTAACTCTGCACAGGATGCCTAACGGCCCTTTGCCTCAATCTTTCTCACGTGTAATATGGGAGTAGTTATAGTATCTTCTTCATAGGAAACAAAGGTTAAGATAAAGAGCTGGGCACAGTGCCTGGCACATGGTATATGCTAGAAAAATGGTGAGTGGGCTTGATTACCGTAGCTCAATGGTCAAGGCTCCGGCCACATACACTGGCCCGGGGGCCTGCTAAACAACAATAACAACTGCAAAAACTAAAAAAAGGTATGATGGTGCAGAACAAGGCCATTCCAAGGACAGGGCCTTGATGGAGAAAAGGTCCATGTCACACATGATAGGACATCATGGAAAGAAGAGCAGGAGGGAAGAGACCCCTTCTGCCTGTTGAGATCACTGCCGTGCCTCTGTTCTCCCTGTCAAGGGCACTGCTGCCTGTTCAGGTAGGAGAATGAGGCAAAGTGAGCAGGCATCTCCCCCTCCCGCGGGCTTCCACACTCTCTATGTGTACACAGCCCATAAATCTTTCACCTCCATGCCAGGATGTGTCAGGTCTCTGGAAGTGGTGGTGGAAACGGTTCACCTGTCTGTCCTCCCTAGGTGACCCCCCAGCATGGAGACGGGTGGGTCCTGCAAGGACGCTGTGCTGGCGAGTGCCCAGCCTGGGTGTCCAACCAAAGGTGCTCCATATGGCCTTTCCCCAGGGTGTTGGGGGAAGACGGGACACATCCTCCGTTTAGCACCGTGATGACAAGCCCTGAGTCTCCCCCAGCCCTTCTCTCCAGCAGGTGGACCCTGGTGGGAGCAGATGTTACTACGGGTGGCAGAGTTTTGGTAAGTTTATGGGTTTTAAAAGGTCAGGCTCTTTGGTGGTAAAAGTTTTACAGACTAGTAAAATTTTACTGCCGAAGATGGGAAACACAGCTGTAATGGAAAAGGCTGGAGCCAGGAGTCTGGCAAATCTCTGTTCCATCCATAGCTAGCGGTGGGAATTAAGGCAGGTCATGGAGGGTCTCGGGCCTCTGTGTTTTAACCTGGAAAACGGGTAGGACAAATGGCAACAGCACCAGTCACGGGGTGTGAGCACAATCCTCCATCACGGGACACCCGGGGACGCCCCGGCTCCTGGGTCCTGCAGTCTCGGAGCTTTTCATTACCCAGGCTGGATCACGGCCAGCTGTCTGCCTCCACTCCCGGGAGGAGCCTGGCCGTCTGCAGGCAGAGCTCAGGAATCAAATTAGCCAGGTCTCTGCTGTTCCCTCGTCCCCACCGGCCAAGGCAAGTTCATCAAGGCCTTGCACTAATTCTCATCTTGTTTAAAAGGGGCAAAAGGAAGTCCACAGTTTCATCCGAGGCAATTTACACCCGCCACCGGCCACATGGCTCCAACTTCCTTCTGCCTGCCGTGCCATCAAATCCATTAACAGGAAATGTCTTCGGGGGAAACTTGATCGCTGCTCCGTTAGAGAGGCGCACGGGCAGCGCATCTCCACTCCAGGCCGCGGCCTCCCGGCTCCCTCTAATCCTGTTACCTAAGGAGCTAATTCCCGAATGCACACACTGCACAGAGGACATCCTCTTTCCTCCCTAACCCAATTGGCCGGCCCGGAGGACTCCAGGGGCTGAATGCAGGAAGAAGGTGTGGGCCCCCGGGACGGGGTCTCCAAGCTTCCCCCCACTCCGCAGTGTGGAGCGCCCACTGCAGAGCGCCGTGGTGCGGAGGGAGGGCCACCCCGGACCCCTGAGTGCACAGCAGCGCCGCCTCCTGGTGCCTCCTCCCCTCTTTCTCCTTCCGTTTTCCTCTCTTTCTCATTCCCTTCTTCCACGGCTTTCATGCTGCGCTTCCTTTTCCCCCTTGGTTTCTTCTCTTGCCTCTGGTCTCATCTCTCCTTTCTTCTATCCCTTTCACGTCTCCTCCCAACCTCTTTTACGCTCTTTTACCTTCTACATTTCCTTCCACCCCTTCCCCCTTACTCCTTTCACAGAGAGTTTTGGAACTAATGCTTCTGCTCGGCGCCTGTGGCTCAACGGGCTAAGGCACCAGCCACGTACACCTGAGCTGGCGGGTTCGAATCCAGCCCGGCCCCGCCAAACAACAATGACGGCTGCAACCAAAAAATGGCCGGGCGTTGTGGCGGGCGCCTGTCGTCCCAGCTACTTGGGAGGCAGAGGCAAGAGACGCGCTTGAACCCAGGAATTGGAGGTTGCTGTGAGCTGTGATGCCACAGCACTCTATCCAGGGTGACAGCTTGAGGCTCTGTCTCAAAAAAAATAAAAATAAAAAAAGAACTAATGCTTCTTCCTGACTCTGTCCAAACAGCTGGGGCGGGGACGGTCCCCAGCCACACTGGCCTCGACTTGGAGAAGGGGATGGGGATGGCCTCGTGGATACAAACGAGCACCCTACATAGTGCAAAATGGGGCATTAGGGGACAGTGTTTGGGGGCGAGTTGTATCTCTGTCTGTCTGTTCTTCACTGATGAAATGGCTATAATGGTAACACTAAGTGCGTTTGTTACTGTGAATGGCCGAACCCTGGCTTAGGGCCTTAGGGAGGAACCCATCCAGGAAGGGTGTCAGGCGGTCTGCAGATGTCGCCAGGCACGTGAACAAGAAGAGAAAGTCCCCTGGAAATTTGCGGCAGATTTCCAGTGACAATGCCGGTAAGGGGAGGTGAGCAGGAGCCTAAGAATCGTTGCTGGGTCTGAGGACGTATTTTGAAACCCACAGCGTTGCATCTGAGCTTCGTAGCCCAGGAAGCACCTGGTTCTCTTTGCCTTTCCTTGTGTCAAACCTGGGGTCTGAGAACATTCATTCTCAGGGGAGGTCAACTCTGTAAATACTCTAGAAGTCTGAGGTCCCCTATTCTACCACTTGTCCTCATCCCAATCCCCCTAACAAATTCTTGGAGCTGATTTTCTTTGCTGTTCTGGATTGCGCAGTGATGAAGTGCATGACTTAGGAGAAAAGCAGCTCAAGCTCCCTGAACTTGACTGAACATTCCAGAGTGTAGGGACCACAGCGAAACCTGCCTTTTCTCTTGATCTGATTCGGTGAAAGCCCAACTTACAATTATGGTAGATTAACAAGAGGAAGATTTATTTCCAAATACCATGAGCATGGGGGGAACCACAAGAATGATTACCCAAAATCTCAGTGATGGTCAAGGAGCTTTTAAAGATGCCTTTTAGAAGGGAGAGGGGAGAGACACTGGAAAGTGTACTGTGTAGCAAGTAAAAGGGGGGCACACGACTGGCAGAAACCTCACAGATCACCAAGGCTTGTATGAAAGGTCTTTATTGGTGGGGGATGCTGCAGGGCAGCATTAAGGAAGAGGAGAAAGAGAGAGAAAGAGAAAGGGAAAGAGAGAAGGAAGGGGGGGAGAGAGGAGAGAGAGGAGAAAGAGAGAGATAGATATGGGGGAGAGAGGGGCAGAGAGAGAAAAAGACAAGTGCACCTTATATAGGTTCGGTCAGGGGAGGTGCCAGGATGGTAGAATAGCCAATAAGGAGTTACCGCGTTGGCGAGAAGAGCTGTTGGGGGCAGGCCATAAGTTTGAAATTTTCAGTGGGTAATTGGGAGAGGGACATGAAGTAAGTTTCGCAATTATCTAATAGCAAGTGGTTGCTAGAAGGTGATGGGTAGATGGGGGTGGGGGGAACAGATTGATTTGTAAATTAATCTGCCAGACAGGCATTGTGCTTCAGATGACCTTGGAGCCAGGTCTATTAGCATGTGATAAGGAGGCAAGCAGCCTTTTCTGATTCTAAATCAGAATACTCAGGTTTTATAGAAAGGTCAGTGCTCTCTGATCAAAAATGACCTTTTGATTTAAAGTAATCTTTATATCAAGGAATCATATTTTGGGGTGAAATTTCCTTAGCTCCTTCAAGAGCCAAACCCTGGCTGATGGCCCTATGAAGGGGCTCCATCGTGAATGGTTCAATGCTACATGCAGAGTCTCAAGGCACCTAAACAAGACCTGAAAAAGATTTGGCTCTGACTGTGGTGGTTTCTTTTTCTTCTGAAATGTAACTATAATTCAGAAAATTCTTCCTTACTGATGTTCACAGCCTATCCCACACTAGATTCAACTGCAAAAGCAACTAACAGGAATGAAAATGTTTTGTTGTTGAAGCTGTCATGACTGATACAGGTGCATCTTTCCTTCAACAGAACTGTGGTAGAAAAGTTCACATTTGCCCAAATGGTGAATTGGGGAGGTTGCAGGAAGACAAGGCCCAATGCAGAGAAAGAGCACCTGAACACCATATTTAAGAGGAAAAAGGCTTTTATTCAGTCTGTGGAGCTAACGGCATACAAGAATTCAAAATGGCCGTGCTCCCCGACTGGCTTGGTTTTTCCCGTTTTACCTCCAGTTAAAAAGTTCCAACCCACAGGTACCTTTCTCATTGGTCAGTTTGAATCAAGCGGGAGAAGCTGTTCCAACCCCCACAGAACTACAGGATTTCACAGAAGCAGAAATTTCCAGGTCCCAGGAAGTTAAGTCTACAAATTCCTAAGAGCTGAGTCACCATGGAGAGGACCCTGCAGGTGGATCCTTGGGGCCTCCTTGAGAAGACCTCTGTTCTCCTAGAAGTCACCCTTCTCAAGGAAGGACTCCTTCAAATAGAAATCCACAGCAATTCTTTTCTCAGGCAACTTTAGGGGCACACAGTTGAGTACCTAAGGGATAGATACTACCTGTTTAATTTACAAAATGAAAGGAAACCCTTCTTTCAAGAAAGCCACATTTTGTTGTTGTTCTTGAGATAGAGTCTCACTCTGTGATTCTGGGTAGAGTGTTATGGTGTCATAACTCACAGCAACCTTAAACTCTTGGGCTCAAGAGATTCTCTTGCCTCACTCTCTCGAGTAGCTAGGACTACAGGCTAAGGCCACAACACCTGGCTAGTTTTTCTATTTTAGAGACAGGTTCTCGCTCTTGCTCAGATTACTCTGGAACTCCTAAGCTCAAGCAAACCACACTTGGCCCAGAAAGCCATGTTTAATTCCTTTTAAGCTATTGAAAATGCTTATGAAATGATATTAAGCAAAAAAAAGAGGGATACAAAATTATATGTGCAATATATTTACTTCATTGTATACACATTATAGAAGGAAATTATAAAAGAATATGCACCAAAATATTAACACTGGCTGTCTTGAGGTAGTAAACTTACGGTTTTTTTTCTTTTGAGACAGTCTTACTATGTTGCCCTCCTTAGAGTACAGTGGCATCACAGCTCACAGCAACCTCAAATTCTTGAGCTTAAGCGATTCTCTTGCCCCATTCTCCCAAGTAGCTGGGACTATAGGTACCCGCCACAACATCCCCTATTTTTTGGTTGTAGTTGTCATTGTTGTTTAGCAGGCCCAGGCTGGATTTGAACTTGCCAGCTCTGGTGTATGTGGCCGGCGCCCTAGCTGCTAAGCTATAGGTGCTGAGCCAGCTTATGGATTTTTAAAAATTTTCTTTATATTTGTATACAGTAATTATTTATTACTTTTTTTTGAGACAGAATCTCTCTTTGTTACCCCTGATAGACTGCCACTCCTGGTAGAGTGCTGTGGTGTCATAGCTCACAGCAACCTCAAACTCTTGGGCTCAAGTGATTCTCTTGCCTCAGCCTCCCAAGTAGCTGGGACTACAGGCACCTGCCACACTCTGGCTATTTTTAGAGACAAGGGCTCACTCTGGCTCAGGCTGGTCTCCAACCGTGTGCTCAGGCAATCCACGTGCTTTGGCCTCCCACGTGCTAGGATTACAGGCATTAGCCACCACGCCTAGCCCCCACTATTATTATTATTATTATTATTATTATTATTATTATTTTTGAGACAGAGTCTCACTATGTCATCCTTGGTAGAGTTCTGTGATGTCACAGCTCACAGCAACCTCAAACTCTAGGGCTCAGCAATACTCTTGCCTCAGCCTCCCAGTTAGCTGGGACTACAGGCACCCGCCACAATGCCCTGCTATTTTTTTGTTTAGCTGTCATTGTTGTTTGGCAGGCCCGGGCTGGATTCGAACCCTCCAGCTCCAGTGTACGTGGCTGGCACCCTAGCAGTGGAGCTACAGGTCAGTGGGATTGAGCCATCCCACTATTATTCTTTACTATGTGTATTTACTATATACAGTAAAATGCATAAAATATATTTTTAGCCATACATATTTTACTATTTTTAAATAACATTTTACTATTAAGTATGACTATTTACATGAATTAAAAGGCAGACCTGTGGTGACCTCAGCTACAACCCCTTCTTCTGCAGCAGTTTCCAGGCACCTGCTGGCTGGGAGCACTATGTTATCCTGAAGAGTCAGAGGACGGCCCTCGGGCTCCTGCCTGACTCACCCCAGAGCCACTGAAACACACTTGCCAAGGGACAAAAGTGAAAGCAGCAGCCTGGCACCTCCCAGCAGACAGACTGCACCCTTGCTCCACAGGCTCTTGGAGCCCCTGTCCCCAAGTCATGGGACACACGGCCGTGCCACCTGGCTGAATGGGAGGACTGAGCTCCCACCATATGACATCAGCCAGGGCGGGCTCCCCTGTCAGCAGCTCCCTCCCGCTCCCTGCCGCCTGAAACCTGATCCAGCTGAAGGTCTGATTGCTGGAAAACTTGGCAGCTCCCCAACCCTGGTGGCCCGGGCAGTGTGCGGCTGCAGCCTCAGAAGGTGCGGGCAGCGACCAGGAGACGCAGGCAGGCTGGTTGGGACATGAGGTTGGCAGAAGGCAGGCAGGCTGGCCCTTGGCGGGGCTCGCCCTGAGCAGCCACTCCGAGGCACTCCCACCCGGGAAGCCCGCCATGCTGCTGTGGGCCCCGCGGGCGCTGTTCAGCCTGCTCCTCCCCACGATGCTGGCTCAGGGAGAAGGTAAGCAGCTTTGGGAAGCGGCAGGACTTGGCCGGCCCTCTACAGGTGGGTAGGGGATGCCTCAGTCCTCAGAGGGTTGAGGTAAGGAGTGTTGGGATGGTGCAGCCACGGGAAAGTCAGCTACCCCAGCACGCAGGAGCTGAGAGCATCCTGAGCTAGAGAGTGGGAGACTTGGACCCCAGGGCGAGAGCAGTGTGCAGCCTAGTGTTTCAAAGAAGGGGTTCAGAGAAGCCAGGAGAAGGCTTCTCTCTTCTCTTAGCATCAGAGCAGGAAGCAGAACTAATCTAATCGGCTTGCCTCGACTTTGCTGGTCTTGTTGCATGGGTTCTCTGGGCCTGTGTTTCTTCAAGTTCCCCTCTCGAATTTACAATCCAGAATAGCAGACTTCTCTCTGCCTCCCCTCCCCCCTTCCTTTCCTGACTCCTTGAGTATAAGAATCCATTTCTGTTTGTTGCAGATGGGATTCCTTTCTCCTTCAGAAGGGTTCTGTCCCTACAGAGCTGGGTTGGGGCACGATTAGAAGGATGACACCCAGGGGCTGGACAGATGTGCAAGACTGTGGACAAGACGCACCGTCATTTGGGGATGCTGAGTGGGTTAGAAAAACACACGCTGTAGTGATGACGTGGCCCGGGCTTCCTTGGCTGGGGAGCAGCTCTGGACCTCCCAGCAACAGCCCTTTGCTTTGAGGTCTGAAGGGACCAGTCCCGCTCTCCCCACACTGGTCAGAGTCCCAGGCAGGAGGATCTGGCTGTTGCTGATATAGTAAAGAAATACGTGGATCTGGATTTGAACCTCCCTTCATCCACTTGTAGGGCGCAGTACGCACCTGTCTGAGCCTCGGGGATTCTTTTTTTTTTTTTTGAGACAGAGCCTCCAGCTGTCACCCTGGATAGAGTGCCGTGGCATCACAGCTCACAGCAACCTCCAATTCCTGGGCTCAAGCGAGTTTCCTGCCTCCGCCTCCCAAGTAGCTGGGACTACAGGCGCTCGCCACAACGCCCGGCCATTTTTTGGTTGCAGCCGTCATTGTTGTTTGGCGGGCCCAGGCTGGATTCGAACCCGCCAGCTCAGATGTGCGTGGCTGGTGCCTTAGCCCGTTGAGCCACAGGCGCCGAGCCAATGTGTTTCTGTTTAAAGTGGCATTTATGGATAGTTGCACAGCTGAACAATATTTTAACATTTTAGACAGGCACAGTGGCTCACACCTATAATATTAGCACTCCAGGAAGTCAAGGAGGGTGGATTGCTTGAGCTTCAGGAGTTTGAGTCAGCCTGAGCAAGAGTGAGTCCCCATCTCTAAAAACAGCTGGGTATCGTGGCCAGTGCCTGCAGTTCCAGCTACTCAGGAGGCTGAGGCAGGAGGAATGCTTGAGCTCAAGAGGCTGAGGTTGCTGCGAGCTATGATGCCATAGCACTCTACCCAGAGCCACAAGGTGAGACTCAGTTTCAAAATAAAAAAATAAAATAAAATCCCGTCTGCTTAAAAGCCCATCATGTCAAAGAAGACTAAGGTAATGCTAAAGGAAGAAATCAGAATTTTTCTTTTTTCTTTTCTTTCTTTTTTTTTTTTAGAGACAGAGTCTCACTTTATCACCCAGTAGAGTGCCATGGCGTCACACCTGACAGCAACCTCCAACTCCTGGGCTTAGGCAATTCTCTTGCCTCAGCCTCCTGAGTAGCTGGGGCTATAGGCACCCGCCAGAATGCCTGGCTATTTTTTGTTGCAGTTTGGCTGGTGCTGGGTTTGAACCCAACACCCTCGGTATGTGGGGCCAGCGCCCTACTCACTGAGCCACAGGCGCTACCTCTTTTTTCTTTTTTTTGAAACAGAATCTCAAGCTGTCACCCTGGGTAGAGTGCTGTGGTGTCCCAGCTTTTAGCAAGCTCAAACTCTTGAGCTTAAGTGATTCTCTTGCCTTAGCCTCCCAAGTAGCTGGGACTACAGGTGCCCGCCACAACACTTAGCTATTTTTTTGTTGCAGTTGTCATTTTGTTTCAGCAGGCCTGAAACAACAATGGTTCGAACCTGCCAGCCTGGGTTTATGTGGCCATCGCCCTACCCACTGAGCTATAAGCTCCTACTATATTTTCTTTTTTCTCCTACTATATTTTCTTTTTTTTTTTTCTTCTACTTTATTTTCATGCAAAAGCATTGCCATGCCTTGAAATGGAATGTACTCCTTTTCCTACTCAAGTACAAGGCCCTTGCCCTGTACTTGTATTCATGGGAGGACTGTTGTGTTTCTCTGAAGAATATGTCTACATTGTCCAATTCTGGTTAAGTAATTTTACCATTAGGAACTTGGAGCCAGGTGGCATCATGATACCATCTCTTTACCCAGTTGGAGCAAGTGCTTCTATATAATATGTCCTGATGTCTGGGGTAGGAGATTTGTTTTTCACCTTTTTTTTTTTTTTTTTTGTAGAGACAGAGTCTCACTTTATCGCCCTTGGTAGAGTGCTGTGGCGTCACACGGCTCACAGCAACCTCCAACTCCTGGGCTTAGGCGATTCTCTTGCCACAGCCTCCCAAGTAGCTGGGACTACAGGTGCCCGCCACAACAGCCGGCTAATTATCTGCTTTGTAGTTCAGACAAGGCCGGGTTTGAATCCGCCACCTTCGGTATATGGGGCCAGCGCCCTACTCGATGAGCCACAGGCGCCACCCTGTTTTTCACTTTTTTATAGTGCAAAACCCACAATCTGTCCCTACCTACTAGAGATTTTCATTAATGTATTTTTTGTAGTGCTCTGGAAAAAGAGCAACTTCTTGAAAGAAGCTATCTCTGAACATTAGTCAGTATTCAATAACTTGTCACCTACCCAAGAAGTGGTTGCACCATGACACTTGAATCAATTATTCTGGTGTGATGGAAACTAATAACGATCAGCTAAAAATATCCTATGATTTTTTTTTTTTCAAGATAGAGTCTCAGAGCCAGGCAAGGTGGTGGTTCACTCCTGTAATCTCAGCACTCAGGGAGGCTGAGGCAGGTGCATTGCTTGAGATCATGAGTTCAAGACCAGCCTGAGCAAAATAGAGACCCCATCTCTAAAAATAGCTGGGTGTTGTGGCAGATACCTGTAGTCCCAGCTTCTTGTGAGGCTGAGGCAAAAGAATTGCTTGAGTCCAAGAATTTGAGGTTGCTGTGAGCTGTGATGCCATCGAACTCTACAGAGGGCAGCAAAGTGAAGACTCTTCCTCAAGACAAAAAAGACAGAATCTCACTCTCTTGCCCTGGGTAGAGTGCCATGGTGTCATAGCTCACAGAATCCTCAAAGTCTTAGGCTCAAGAGCTCCTCTTGCCTCAGCCCCCCTCCCCCCCAGTAGTTGGACAGGTGCCTGCCACAATGCCTGGATAACTTTTTTTCTATTTTTAGTAGAGATGGGATCTTGCTCTTGCTCAGGGCTGTCTCAAACTCCTGAGCTCAAGCAAACCACCAGGCTTAGCCACCCCTTACTAAGTCCCTACGATATTTTTAATCAAAACGATTAAGTAACAGACAGGGGAAACAAATGGTGCCTGCTGCAATGTTTTCTCTTTTCTCTTTAGCAAATCAATGAAGCACATGCAAAAGAATTAAAATAGGCAACAACAAAGAGTGATTCAATGGCTATTTTAACTTAAGCGTCAGGGATGGCCTCTCTCAGTTGGTGACCACTCAGCTAAGATCCTAATTACAGGGAGTGAGCCATGCTAAGATGAAACAGAGGAGCGTTTCTAATTAGCCGGACATTGTGGGGAGCACCTATAGTCCCAGCTACTTGGGAGGCTGAGGCAGGGGGATCACTTGAACTCAGGAATTTTAGGTTGCTGTGAGGTAGGCTGATTCCACAGCACTCTAGCCTGGGCAGAGAGTGAGACTTGTGTCTCAAAAAAATAAAACAAACAAACAAACAAACAAAAAAGCATTCCAAGGAGAGAAAGAGCTAGTACAAAGGCTCTAAAACAGATTAGTTCTGCCCAAGAATGTGCTCAGTAAAAAGTAAAAAAAAATGTATATATATGCATATATATATAAAAGATTGGAAGAATCAAGAGGATGCCATTGAATGAGAGGATGAATGGCAGGCAGACCAGCTCCATGGGCAGGCAATGCTTGCAGCCACACAGGGGCCCACACTCAATGCTCTGCTGTTGCCCTCCGGCAATTCTTAATAAGTTTTTGAACAAGGAGCCCTGTATTTTCATTTTGCATTTGGTCCTACAAATTATGCAGCTGGTCCAGGAGACAGGAAGTGTGAATGGATAGAGAGGCAAAGGCTAGATTACAATAGGGATTTGTAGCCAAGTTAAGGAGATAGGATTTAGGCTCTGTGCTGTGGCTCAAGCAGCTAAGGCGCCAGCCACATACACCTGAGCTGGTGGGTTTGAATCCAGCCCGGGCCCGCCAAACAACAATGACGGCTGCAACCAAAAAAAAAAAAACATAGTTGGGCATTGTGGCAGGCACCTGTAGTCCCAGCTACTTGGGAGATAGAGGCAGGAGAATCGCTTGAGCCCAGGAGTTGGAGGTTGCTGTGAGCTATGATGCCACAGCACTCTACCCAGGGTGACAGCTTGAAGCTCTGTCTCAAAAAAAAAAGGGAGTTAGGATTTTTTTTTTCTTTTTTTTTTTGAGACAGAGCCTCAAGCTATTGCCCTGGGTAGAGTGCTGTGGCATCATGGCTCGTAGCAACCTCCAACTCGTGGGCTCAAGCGATTCTCCTGCCTCAGCCTCCCAAGTAGCTGGAAATACAGGTGCCCGCCACAACGCCCGGCTAGTTTTTGGTTTTAGCCACTTGAGCCTATAGGCGCCGAGCCAGGAGTTAGGATTTTTAAAAAAACGTGAAGGGACACCTTTGGAGGATGTTACACAGGGAGAGATATAGTTGTAGTGGTCCCAGTGGAGAGATGTTGACACCTGACATAGGGAAGAGGTGGTAGAAATGAAGGGTGCTAGTTGGCTTAGCATCTGTAGTAAAGTGGTTATGGCACTGACCACATGCACGGAGGCTGGCGGTTCGAATCCAGCCTGGGTCAGCTAAACAACAGTGACAACTGCCAAAAAAAAAAAATAGCCAGGCGTTGTGGCAGGCTCCTGGAGTCCTGGCTACTTGGGAGGCTGAGGCAAGAGAATTGCTTAAGCCCAAGAGTTTGAGGTTGCTGTTGTTGCAGGAAGATAAGGCCCAACAGAGAGAGAGAGCACCCAAACACCATGGTTTATAGGAGGAAGGGCTTTATTCACCAGCCGGGAGCTTACGGCATAGAAGAATTCCAAATGGCCGTGCTCCCTGACTGGCTTGGTCTTTCCCTTTTTATCGACAGTCAAAAAGTTCCACCCCACAGGTACCTTTCTTATTCACCAGTTTGAATCAAGCGGGAGATGCTATTCCAGCCCCTACAGAACTACAGTATTTCACAGAACTTGGAGATTTCCAAGTTCCAGGAAGTTAGGTTTACAAATTCCTAAGGGCTGAGTCACCATGGAGAGGATCGTGCAAGTGTATCCTTGTGCTCTCCTTGAGAGGACTGTTTCTCCTAGACCTCACCCTTCTCAGGTATCCTCTCTCATTATGAACTGTGATGCCATGGCACTTTACTGAGGGTGACGTAATGAGATTCTGTCTCAAAATTATATATAAAAAAAAAAAAGAGGGTGGCACCTGTGGCTCAGTGAGTAGGGCGCCGGCCCCATATGCTGGAGGTGGCGGGTTCAAACCCAGCCCCGGCCAAAAACTGCAAAAAAAAAAAAGAGTGGTGGTTTAGGATATACTTTAGAGCTTGTCAAAAACTAAACTGCAGGCTCGGCGCCTGTGGCTCAACGGGCTAAGGCGCCAGCCAAGTACACCTGAGCTGGCGGGTTCAAGTCCAGCCTGGGCCCACCAAACAACAATGACGGCTGCAACCAAATAATGGCCGGGCGTTGTGGCGGGCGCCTGTAATCCCAGCTACTTGGGAGGCAGAGGCAGGAGACTCACTTGAGCCCAGGAATTGGAGGTTGCTATGAGCTGTGATGCCACAGCACGCTATCCAGGGTGACAGCTTGAGGCTCTGTCTCAAAAAAAAAAAACAAAAACAAAACTAAACTGCAGTTCACTCAGTTAACTCTAAAGGTAACTTAATTTTAGGTGATAAAATATTAACCAGACACCACTGCACTGTCCATTAAAGAAAAGCAGCATATTTATCTCTTGCAAAGTTAAATGCCCAGAGAGGGATGATGGCAGTTATATCTTTCCTCTCAGCGGCTCCCTTGCCATCCAGTTGCCAAAGGCTCAGGGCCCGTGGACTTTTTGATCATCATCATGGTTGTGGAGAGTGCCTCGGAAGTGAGGAGCGCCAGGCTTCTCCAGGTTCAGCCTTTTGTATCTCTAACCTAGGAAGTCATGTCATTGGTGCCTCTGCCTTAATTGGAACTGTACCCGGACCTCACCCTGAAGTCTCAATTGCACATGTCCTGCATCCAAGCTCCAAATCGCAGGTCCCCAATTCTATGACTATGGCACAGGTACCCTGTGGTGGATGACTTGTTCACAGCTGTCTCAGAAAGCGCCTGTACTGTTCCTTAGCTCCGTGTGCCGCTATTTAACTGTTTCACTAGTATATATGAACCTGAAAGCCTGTCGAGGGAAGGGAATTGTATGTTTTATCTTTTGTAACCTCTGTTCAGTGAACGTGTATTGCGGGCGGGCAATAAAAACCTGTTGAGTACAGATAAAACCATTTCATTCATTTCCAGATTTCTGCGGAGAACCGCAGTAGATAAAAAGTGTGCAGACCAATAAGATACAGCTTTTATTTTCTAGGCTGCATTAATATCCACGATGTGCTCTTGGCTCTCCGGACAAAGAGAGAGGAATACTTGGCAGGTCCCTCAAGTGGGACTCAAAAGACCGAACGGAGATGCAGCCTTTCACAAGCACTGGTTCTTGCCCCTTTTAGCATCTTGGTACTTGTAGTTTTGTCCACTATATCTTTGCTCGAAAAGCGAGCGCTGAGACCACAACTCCCATCACTCTGCGAGCACCGGAGCCTTCAGAGCGCATCCTCCGGAGGGCCCGCCGGCGCCATTGACCAACCTGCTGGCCGAAGGGCCCGCCTTCCTGAGCCCTAGAGCTTCCACGATTGGTCGGAAGCCCCGCCTCTCATTGGCGGGGGCACCAGGTGAATGAAAGGGGGGCGTGTCGGAGAGCGTAGCTTTTCGGCAGCGCGGCTGGAACCCGCTGGAAGGTGAGAGCTGAGAAGCAGGTTTGAGATTCCGCTTTCATTGGTTTGGGGAGAATTCAGGACACCCCGGAGGCTGGTCCCGGCGGGTAGTTAGCAGGCAGGGTTGCCCTCTTTCTGTAGTCCTTTGGATCGCCCGGCCCTGCAACTCTCGGGAACCCGGCTGCACAAATCTGTGCTAGATGACCAGTTCCTCCCTCCCGTCCAGCGTGGGGACACTGGGGACGGGCGCGGCGGCAGACCCTCCCCCCAGTTCCTGGTATTGGGCTGCTCCCAGCGTCATCTAGCCCGTGGTCGGGGCGTCGACTCATTCCGATGGTTGAAAGGTGCCCAGGCGTGAGGGCTCCGCCAGGCTGGGGCAGTCTCGTCGCAGCGATGGTCACTTTGTCCGCGGGAGGCCACGGGAGGAGCAAGGCCTCGGGGCTCCACCCTCAAGGGCCCGGGACCAAGCCCAGTAGCTGGTCCCAGAGGCCTCTGCAGGTCGTCTGGCTCTGGACGGGGGAGGGCACCCCTATCTTGTGGGTAATTTAGCGGGCGAACCAAAGATGCCGTAGACCCCGAAATTCTTCCGTGAAAGTGGAAACTCTTCAGCGTTTTTCCTCTCCAGTCAACTTGTTGGAGAAAGGAGTGACTTTCCCCACTCGTCACGGGATGTCCTGGAGTGTTTGGGAAGGCCGGTCGGCTTGCATAGTGGTTTGCGTAGTGGCAACTCAGGAATCAATCGGATCTCGGTTCCAGTCCTAGCTTGGCCTTGTTATCTTTATCTTCAAACCTCAATTTCCTCCTTTGAAAAGGAAAATGTAATGACAGTATCGGCTGCACTGGGTTAATGTGAGGTTAAAATTAATGTGCTTGTAAAGCACCTTTCACAGTGCTTCATAAGGAGCAGTGCTCAGTAAATGCTAAGAGCAGTGTGGTTTGGCTGGGATTCTCTCAAGGGTATATGGGAGTTTGTATCGCAGGTGATGGTGTTGGCATCTCCTGTCTTCTCCAGGACGACACTATACTTGGTTCATTTTTCTATTCCTGGCATCTTCCTCATGTCAGGCATTGTTCGTAGCAAGTAAGTGTTAAGCTGAACTGGAATGGTGGGAAGGTTGGGAGAGTCCCTGCCAAGTGTGGTTAAGAGTAATCTACCCTAAGTGCTGCTTTTCTGGGAGAAGTGGTGATCTTTAGCATGACCTAAGGAACGAGGGCACTGAGGGCAAATGGGGTTGCTATGAATAAATATTTTAATACCTTAAGTGTTCTATAATATATACCAAGTGCAGGACTGGGGGAAGTTTTGAAGAAAGTATGCGAATAGACTTTTGAAGAGTTGGAAAGTAGACATGACAGAAATAAGAATATTGGCTTGGCGGCTCAGCGCCTGTGGCTCAACAGGCTAAGGCGCCAGCCATGTACACCTGAGCTGGTGTGTTCGAATCCAGCCCAGGCCGGCCAAACAACAATGACGGCTGCAACCAAAAAAAAAAAAAAAAGGCCGGCGTTGTGGCGGGCGCCTGTAGTCCCAGCTACTTGGGAGGTGGAGGCAGGAGACTCAGGTGAGCCCAGGAATTGGAGGTTGCTGTGAGCTGTGATGCCACGGCACTCTATCCAGGGTGACGGCTTGAGGCTCTGTCTCAAAAAAAAAAAAAAAAAAAAGATCCCATCTCTTCTAAAATCGGAAAAACTAGCTGGGCTTGGTGGTAGGTGCCTGGAGTCCCAGCTACTTGGGAAGGTGAGGCAGGAGTATCACTTAGGCCCAGGAGTTTGAGGTTGCTGTGAGCTATGGTGATGCCACTATACTCTAGCCTGAGGCAGCCAAGTGAGTGTCTCAAAAAAAAAAAAAAGATAACAATAAGAGAGGGTTCTCATTTTGTCTTCCATCTACTTGCTTGTGTGATAATGGACAAGTTACTAAACCTTTCTAAGCTTCCTCATCTAAAAGGGAATATAATATCTGTCTTTAAGATTCAATCACATAATGTATGTAAAGCAGCTTGCATGTTTCCCGGATTATGGCAAGTGATCAATCATATTAATTCCCTTTGCCCCTTAAAGGTAGGGATTGTGTTGTCTTCTTTACCTCACGTAATTCACGGTGTGATGCTTAGCATAAGGTACATGCCTGTCGTGTGAATAGACGAGAGAAGGCTGCCTCTTAATTACGTTAGAGCCTTGCCAGTGTACATCATCATTTAGGAATGGCTGTCTGCTGATGATAATTTTCTTAGATGTGTGCAAAATTTTTAAAGGGAAATTAACAAACTTACAGAATCACTGCAGGTACTTTAGGGTAGGACTGCAAGCTGTGTAATACATAAGACTCTACTAAAGTACATTTTCTGGTGTTTGAATTTTTGTTTGTTTCTTTTTATACTTGATCGGAGAAAGAATTAACGTGGGAACCTGGTTTTGTTCAGCAGTAAAAATTCAAGACCTAGAGTAGTCTCTTTTAGTTGTTTAAGGTCTATTGAAAATGTAAAAAGTATGAAAATTAATAAACTAGGATTATATAACCATATCAAAACATACTATAAGTCTTGAGCAATGTTTTGTCATTCTCAAAAAGCAATAGTGTCGGCTTGGCACCTGTGGCTCAAGCAGCTAAGGCACCAGCCACATACACCTGAGCTGGCGGGTTTGAATCCAGTCCAGGCCTGCCAAACAACAATGACGGCTGCAACAACAACAAAAAAAGCAATAGTGTCTTCTCAATGGGTAGGTTCACTATGCTTGAATTTCCAAAGCTTCTTTGTATTTGAAGCACTGTGGAAGATAACAAGATAAGCCAGTCGGGATGCTCACATAAAAAGAAGAAAGATAGCAGACACATTTAAGTGTATAAATGTGACCTGTTTTGTTTTAAAAATGAGTTGGTGGGGTGGCACCTGTGGCTCAGTGGGTAGGGCACTAGCCCCATATACGGAGGGTGGAGGGGCTTGAACCCGGCCCCGGCCAAACTGCAATAACAAAAAGAAATAGCCGGGTCTTCTGCCTGAGTCCCAGCTACTTGAGAGACCAAGGAAAGAGAATCGCCTAAGCTTAAGAGTTGGAGGTTGCTGTGAGCTGTGACGCCACAGCACTCTACTGAGGGCAACAAAGTAAAACTCTGTCTCTAAAATAAATAAATAAATAAAAATGAGTTGGCATATATATATCATGTATCATCCATAATACATTTAACCTATTTTATTTCTATACATGGATTATTGCAGGAGGATAAAATAATAGCTAGTATTTTTACAAAATATTTTTGTGTATTTTTAGAGTTTTCTATAATGAGCATATGTATTTTTATTCTCAAGTAAAATTATTCTTATACTCCTTTGAAAGAGAACAAAGTGAATCAGACTCAGATCAACTCTATCTGAGCTAATGGGAAACTCCTTGAAAATGAGAATATGTGAAGATACTGATACACGAGTTTGAAAGTATAAACCCCTACAGGAAAGATATAAATGGTTCAGATAGTTCAAGAGTGGAACTATTCCCAGTGTGAAAAATGAGGAAAGACTTTTCTGTAGGAAATAGGATATGATAGCTGTGGTAGCATTTCAGTATTTGGAAGGTTGGTGGGGATGGAAGGTGTATTAGAAGTAGAGCAAAGAAGTAGAACAGGGAAGTCTCTACATAGTTCATGCATCCTGGGCTATCACGATTTGTGAGAAACATTTTAAAATTGTGGTAGATGGTTCCCAGGTTTTAGAGATCCTCAGTATCAGAATAAGGAAATTGGAGTTAATTCAGAAGACAGTGAACTCTAAACAGTGTTAAGAAGAACTTCATATTAGCAGAAGGTTGTAGGATAAATTAAAGGGGATTTGAGGCAGATTAAGAAAAATCTGAGTTAGGATAGTGGATGTGGGGATTTTTTAAGACACTTTACTCAAACCCTCAGATGATACATAATTAAAACATGGAGACCTTAGTTGACAGATGGTAGGATAAATTAACAGAGGCGTAAGACTTAGATCTGATACAGTGTCTCCTATCATGACTCTTAAGAGTTGTCATTGGCAGATTTCTCCATGGGAAACTTGGAACATGAAGTGTGTTAGCTAAGGTGTGTAGCCTTTGTGTGGCGTTCCATCTCGACCATTTCCCCCCACTCTGCTTCTCTCCCTTTTTCCGTTCATCATCTCCCTCTCCTCCTTTCTTTCACGAACAGTTGTCTGTCATATCTCACAGTCTAGTTGAAGTGATAGATCTTTTTCTGAACCTGTAAAATGCAGTACTTTCTGTAAGACAAAGTGTTGTGGGCAGGACCCGTTTCAGAGCAGGTCTTTCTGAGGTGGAGCTGTTTGGGATGAGCACTGAAAGACGAATAGGGAGGCAGCCACATGGAGTGAAGAGGAAAGCATTCCAGGCGTGGAGAACCAACTGCCTGTGCGAAGGCCCCAGGCAGGGAGGTGCTTCTGCTCTTTTTCCTTGTTCTGCTCCTTACATAACACTAGTATGATGATATCTAGAGTGTCCGGTACATTATTAAACACTTTCTAAATATTAGTTTGATTCCCTTCCTTCTCTGTGCCATTCTCTCCCATGCTGAAATCAACCCCTTTCTCTCTTCCAGACAAACCTCTGTAGTCTAAATGTCTGTAGTTCCTTCCACTCTTTTTTTTTTTTTTTTTTTTGAGACAGAGCCTCAAGCTGTCACCCTGGACAGAGTGCTGTGGCATCACTGCTCACAGCAACCTCCAACTCCTGGGCTCAAGCGAGTCTCTTGCCTCTGCCTCCCAAGTAGCTGGGATTACAGGTGCCCGCCACAACGCCTGGCCATTTTTTTTTTTTTTTTTTGGTTGCCGCCGTAGTTGTTGTTTGGCGGCCCGGGCTGGATTCGAACCCGCCAGCTCAGGTGTACGTGGCTGGCACCTTAGCCCGTTGAGCCACAGGCGACAAGACAGCCTAAGCATTATTTTTAATGATTGTATATTTCCACTTTACAAATGAACCAAAGTTTATTTGTCCCTTTGTCCTTTGAGAAACATTTTCACTATCATAAATAATAATTCACATCTTTAGTTATAGGCATATTTGGTTTTCAGATCATTTCTTAGAAGTGAGTCAAACGCTATTACCATTTCTTTTTTAAGAGAAAGTTCTAATCTGTCACCCAGGCAGGTGTGCAGTGGCATCATCGTAGCTCACTGTAACCTCAAATTCCTAGGCTCAAGCAGTTCTGCCTCAGCCTCCCAAGTACCTAGGACTACAGGCATGCTCTATCAGGACCCACTAATTAAATATTTTTTGTAGACACAAGAGTCTCGCAGTGTTTCACAGTCTGGACTTGAACTCCTGGCCTCAGGGGACACTCTTGACTCAGCTCCCAAAGTGTTAGGATTACAGTGAGCCACTGCCCCTAGCTCATTACCATTTTTTTTTTTTTTTTTGAGACAGAACCTCAAGTTGTCACCCTGGATAGAGTGCCGTGGCGTCACAGCTCACAGCAACCTCCAATTCCCGGGCTCAAGCTAGTCTCCTGCCTCCGCCTCCCAAGTAGCTGGGACTACAGGCGCCCGCCACAACGCCCGGCCATTTTTTTGGTTGCAGCCGTCATTGTTTGGCGGGCCTGGGCTGGATTCGAACCCGCCAGCTCAGGTGTACGTGGCTGGCGCCTTAGCCCGTTGAGCCCCAGGTGCCGAGCCGCTCATTATCATTTTTAAGGCTTCTGATACATAAAGACAGTATGCTGTTAGGTCTTTATAGATGAGACCTCTAACTATGGTTCATAGTAACTGAGACTGAACTAAAGCCTGACTTTCTGAGTTCTATTCCAGTACTCCTAATGCTGGGTACTATGGCAAAATAAGATGACATTTCTCTGTAAACAACCAAAAGTGACTTCTTTCTTCTGATCTATTGTTTTTTAATTTAGTTCAGTTATCTACCAAGAAGAGAGTGCTGTAGACCATTTAAATAAAGTAGCACTTTGTGGACTATTCATTGTGCGTTTAAGTCCAGACATTAAATCCAGGGAGAGATTTTATATATATAAGTATAACAAGTAAAAGAGCTTGTCTGAAATGTTAAATAACCATATTAAAGATTTCTGCAAGGAGATATTTAATTTTACCCTTAACCCTTGGAGCAGTTAAGTAATCACTTTCACTTTCTGAATGCTTGCCATTTCCCAACCACTGCTGGTTCTCCATGCAAACATAAGGTGGGTAAGATGCTGGTTTAAATTTAGTTAGTATATGTTATTCTAACCTCTTCCCTTGAGTTTCAAACCTAGATTACCAGCTAAGCAATATGATTAATAATGGTCATGTACATCTTCATATGAGCCTCATAAAACAACTTCAAGGTGTAATTTGGGTAAAGAAACTTAACTTCAGAGTGTGGAATGTAAAGCTTATTCAGGTTGAGTATTCCTAATTTGAAAATTTCAAATCTGAAATGCTTCAGAATGTAAAACTTTTTTGAGTACCAATGTAACACTCAAAGGCAATGCACATTGGAGCTCTTTGTGGATTTTGGATTTTCAAATTTTGAAAGATCAACTGGTAAATTCCCATACTATGCAAATATTCCCAAATAAAAAAAAATCCAAAACACTTCTGTTCTCTAATATTTCAAATAAGAGAGACTTAGCCCGTAACAGCCATGGAATTTGAAATCAGGCCCTGATTTCCCATTTTCTGTTAGTTCCTCTGTACCATCTCTCCCTCTATGACCTCCTGACCCCTCAGTATCATAAGTATCAAAACAATGTGTAGCCTTTCTCTGAGATTACTCTTGCTTGACTTTTCCTTCTCTTCTTATCGGCTGTTCTTCCTTTCCATTCCATTGCAGCCAGAGTAAATGTGATGTCTTCTCAAAGGGAGACAAATTCTCATGATGGCTTCTAGTTTAAAACCAAACACTTAGTAGCACAGTGGTTATGGCGTCAGCCACATACACCGAAGTTGGCAGATTCGAGCTCTTTTGGCCCCAGTCAGCTAACCAACAGTGACAACTGCAACAAAAAATAGCCGGGCGTTGTGGCAGACGTCTATAGTCCCAGTCTTTGGGAGGCTGAGGCAAGAGGATCACTTAAGCCCAAGGGTTGGAGGTTGCTATGAGCTGTGACGCCATGGCACTCTTCCAAGGGTAACATAATGAGACTCTGTCTCAAAAAAAACCAAATGCTTAGATTCTAGTGGTCTCCCAATCTTTATTATTCTTCTTTTTATTCTTCATTAGATTAAATTCACAGTTTGTGCGTGTGTGTGTGTGTGCGTGTGTGTGTGTGTGTGTGTGTGTTTGAGACAGAATCTCACCCTGTTGCCCTGGGTAGAGTACCATAGCATCATAGCTCACAACAGCCTCAACCTCTTGGGCTTGAGCAATCTTCTTATCTCAGCCTCCCAAGTAGCTGAGACTACCAGTGTGCACCGCTACACCTGGCTAATTTTTCTGTTTTTAGTATAGATGGGGTCTGGATCTTGGTCAGGCTGATCTGGAACTCCTGAGCTCAAGCAGTTCACTCTCCTCTGCCTCCCAAAGTGCTAGGATTACAGGTGTGAGCCACTGTGCCTGGCTTCAAGTTCAGAGTTTTTAATCTCATTTTGCCTGCCTTAATAAGCTACGATGGCTCTTACATATACAGAGTCGTTTCTGGAGCTGGATTTTTTTTATTGACCTCTGAAGTTTCAATATACGTCAAAGCTCATGCAGATTTATACCCACTCTCCGGTGAGTGAGTTCATTTAACACCTTGTCTGGGGGATCAGGTTTAGTTTATAATAGGTTTTGTTAATTGACTTGCCCAGCCTGTTTTTCTCTTCATTAGACGTGGTTTTTAAGTCTTATCTCTGAAGATTTTTGAGAAAAGGACAAATGCTAAAAAGGTTTCATAAAGGCTATGATACCATTTTTCCTCCCTTGGTCTATCCTAACTATGGGGATAAATTGAATTGACGCTTAAACAATACAGGTTTGAATTGCACAGGTATAACTATATGCAGATTGTTTATTAGAAAATATAATAGAAAAGGTTTCGGGAGAGTTGAAAAAAAAAACACAGATGAACCCATGTAGCCTAGAAATAATGAAAAAATTAAGAGCATTAGGTATGTTGTGAATGCATAAAATATATATAGATACTAGTCTTTTTTATTATTACCATAAAATATACACAAATCTATCATAAAAGGTTAAAACTTATCAAAACTTATACACACATGGCATCGTTCATGGGTGAAAGAAATATAAACAAACACAGAGAGGCAGCGTTAAACCATACTGCATTGGATTCGCTGTGATAATACTAGGATATTATCGCTGTGCTAGGAAAATAACTTCATCTTCACCTCTTACTGCTATTGCAATAATTTTGTTCTCAGTGTCTACTTAAAACACTCTGTGATGCTAATCATTTCTGTGTAAGTATTTTGTCTCTCCAATAAATTGCATATTGCGATAGAAAGCCAACTCTTGCATATTTTTCATCCATAAACCCTGGATAACACCAGGGGACCCATACACAGTGTCACTAGTGGTGCTGGGAAGTGTTTCCAAGTAGGCAAAAGTGACGATGTTGCAAGAAAAAGTTGAATTACTTGATATCTACTATACATTGAGGTCTGCCGCTGCAGTTGCCCACCATTTCAGATAGAAAGTCATCTTGTAAACAGATGATGCAAGCTTAGGGTATCGATAAAAACAGTGCTGTAAATGTATATTCTCTCTTTCTTATGATAGTAATATTTTCTTTTCTCTAACTTTATTGTAAGAATATAGTATATAATACCTAAAATAGACAAAATATGTGTTAGTCAACCATTTCTGTTATCATTAGGTTATTAGTAGTTTAGTCTTTAGGGAATCAAAGGTTGTACATGGATTTTTGACTGTAGGGGGTGAGGGGTGGTACCCCAATCCTTGTGTTGTTTGGGGGTCAGCTGTACTTGGTTGACGTTTTAGCTTGCAGTTTTTTTGTTGTTGTTGTTTTTTTAAGAAGCAGGCTCTCACTCTGTCACCCAGGCTGGAGGACAGTGGCTATGCACAGGTGTGGTCATAGCACACTACAGCCTTGATCTCATGACTGTAAGTCAGGGATCCTTTTGCCTCAGCTTCCCCAGTAGCTGTGTCTACCGGCATGCACCACTGTCCCAGTCAGGTTCATGTTTTTGTCTGTCTCTCTTTGAAGCCCCCTTATGCACATAGTTTTTCTTCCTATAATCCTCTAACTAGATGACATGAAGCTAAGGTGAAGTTTTGTTATTTTCTCCATTTTATTTCGAGCAAGAATCTTAGGAAAAGGGCGGTGCCTGTAGCTCAAGGAGTAGGGCACCCGCCCCATATGCCAGAGGTGGTGGGTTCAAACCTGGCCCTGGCCAAAAACTGCAAAAAAATAAAAATAAAGAATCTTAGGAAAAATCAAAACAGTTGAAAAGTCCTGTTTGAATCAAATTTAAGATAATCTTCCTTGAGAGTTTGAAATACAGTTGAAAATTTATATTGTTTCACTTAAAAGGTGATAATAATTTGATATAGTATTTTTACGAGTATATTTAGAAGCTTAGAATACTAGCAAATTTACATCAGAGTAATATTGTACAATTAGAGTAGTTACAGTTATTTTTTTATTTGGGAGTATTTTGTTCCCCCGTACAATTGAACCTTGTCCTGAGTTGCAACTGCAGAAAAGTTGTGGTTTTGAAGCATTATAACCCAAGCAGAAACAAACATGCCAGTGTTTCAACAAAAGTAATTATTTTATCCTCACTATCCATAAATAGATTATCTATAGTAAAAACAGAAAGAACTAGAGGAGAGTTTGTTGTTTTAATTAACATTAACTGGTTTTTGATGTTATACTTAACATCCTAATTAGAATTCTGTTTTCCGTGTTTTTATTACATTTTTTATTTCTGCTTTCAACTTGCAGAGTTTAAAATTCAATAAGATGTTAAGAGATAAGCCAGAAACATTGACTGTTACAGCAGCCTAGGAGATTTAGTTAATCTGACCTAGATGTTCTTTTGATGATTGAGATTTGTATGTGAAAACACTTCTCAATTTCAAAATGAAACGTAGGAAGATCTGCTGTATAAATCAGCTGTCCTTCCGATGACAGGCAGATTAATCAGCCACAAACAGAAAGAGTTGGCTATAAAAGTTGTGCTATGTAGATGGTTGGCATTTGGGTCAGCAGTAATATTGAAAGTTGTTAGCGAAGGTAGCCCTTGCATTTTGCCGTGGTCTAAAGAGGATTATTACTAGTTTCTCAAGGGCTTTTTGTATAATTCATTGTTGGTTTCATTTTTAGTGTAATGCTTGTGAGACTAAATAATGCAAGAAAATTCTTGAGTAGAACTTGTGTCTGAATGAAGATATTAATAGTATTGAGAATGTATTTCCACAATTAGTTTGTTTATTTCTTATTTCTATAAATGTAGATAATTGTATGATTAGAATGAGAACACTTATCCAACTTCTGTTGTCCTGCCTTTTCGGTCATTTCACCAAAGCTGCAAGATGATAGTTTCTGCTTCAGTTCTTAATTTAACATTGTACAATGTTGTTTTTTAAAATTAAAAATAATGGGGACTTATAAATAAGAGATTAGATTCGAGGGATACCTGGTTTCGTCAACAGAGCTGAGTGGAGAATGCAGTAAAGGAAACTCCTCTAGAGTGGAGCAGCCAGGGCTAATGAGTATGTAGTTTTCCTATCATAATGCTGTGATTGAAATGTAGTATTTAATGGTGAAGCCCCCTTACAGATGATGAAAATACTATAGTTAGAGTGACAAATCCTTGGAATTATGTTGAAATGGTTGGCTTTTATTCTGCTATCCAAAATTGTAAAATAAGTGCTTTGAAGCCAGAGTTATTGACTAAACCATAGTAATTTCTAATTGAAGATACAATATATGTCTCAATTATTGAAATAAATGATGACTATGAACAAATTTTAAGTACTTAGCGAGTTTTATTCTTTTTTTTTGAGACAGAGCCTCAAGCTGTCACCTTGGATAGAGTGCTGTGGCATCACAACTCACAGCAACCTCCAATTCCTGGGCTCAAGCCAGTCTCCTTCCTCTGCCTCCCAAATAGCTGGGACCACAGGCGCCC
>CAUYRH010056285.1:0-21662 GCA_963574655.1 Perodicticus potto
GGCGGGCGCCTGTAGTCCCAGCTACTTGGGAGGCAGAGGCAGGAGACTCACTTGAGCCCAGGAATTGGAGGTTGCTGTGAGCTGTGATGCCACAGCACTCTATCCAGGGTGACAGCTTGAGGCTCTGTCTCAAAAAAAAAATTAAAATTAAAATTAAAAAAATAAAAAATTTTTAATTCTGTGTCCATTATTGATCCCTTGGTACCTATTTTGAAATCATTGCAAAACTAATCAAATCATGGATTACTTTGGAATTATTTGGAATCTGTGAGTAGGAGTTGTGTTAATGAAGCACCCTCCCCTTTAGAATCTTGTGGAACATGGGGAAAGATCCCTATCATTATAGCCATTACAGAAAAGCCATAATTAGATAAAATCATACCATCTTAATCACGATTAATTTATTCAGCAAATATTGCTGAATATATCCACTCTATGCCAGGCATCACTTTAAGCACTAGGAACTCAGGAGCAAAAAATGAAGCAGAAAAACATCTCTGCCTTGTTGGAACTTAAGCACCAAGTAAATAAATAAATAAAATATGTATCATTAAATGCCATGAAGGAAAAAGTAAATTAGGAAATGTTGAAAGGGGCTTGTAATTTTGTAAGAGTTGGCAAAGGTAGGTCTCTCTTCCGCAGAACAAGAATGGCAGGTGCAAAGGCCCAAGACAGGAACATTCCTGGTGTATTTATGAAACAGTGAGGAGGCTGGTATGACTGGAGTTAGTTGAGCAAGGTAGAGAATAGTGAGAAATTGCACCGAGAACGCAAAGGGAATCAGACAACATCAGGCCTTAGTGCTCACTAGGGAACCTCAGCTTTTCTCTGAGTGACATGGAAAACCATTAGAAGGGCATCATAAGACATAGTGTGTTTATTAATGTCACTCTGGTTATGTGGTAAGATTTGACTGTGGCAGGGGGAAAGATGTCAGGAGCAGAAGCAGGGAGACTAGAATTTGTGCTATAAAATTGTTGTGAGAATCAAGGCAAGAGATGATGGTGGCTTGGTCAAGCAGAGAAAATATTGAGAGGGGTGGAAAGTAGAGCTGATGGGAGTACAGGCGTAATGAGTAAGCAGTGTAAAGGAAAAGAGTCACAGGCTGTTTGTCTGCCACATGGTATTTATCTAAGCAGTTGGAAGAAAAGAGTTGCCATTTATGGGGCTATAGAGAAGAATGAGTCTTGGACACTTGCTAAGTTTGAGGTATCCCAGTGGAGATGTTGGGTAGAAGAGTCTGGACTTCAGGAAGAGGTCCAGGCTACAGATACACATTTGGATGGGATCTCTAAAGGAGTAACTGTGAATAGGAGAGAGAAGGGGTCCACGGATTGAGTGATGGTACACACTAGTTTTCACTAATTTGGAGGTTAAAGAGGAACTAGCATGAGATGAAGGAGCCGCTAAGGAACCAGAAGGAAAATCTAAAGGGTGTGGTCCCTGGAAGCAAGGTTTTAAAGGGGGAAGTAGAGATATTCCCAAATGCTGCTGAGAGGGTAACATCAAGGGGGAAAGTTGATCACTGGAGTTTGGGTGAGCTGAGCAAAAGAAGCTTCAGTGGAGACGTGGGGAAAAAAGCATCAGTAAAACGTATCCCAGAAAGAATGGAAGGAGAAAATATAGAGATAGCAGATATGAATAGCTCTTTCTTTCTTTCTTTTTTTTTTCTTTTCTTGAGATAGAGTCTAAAGCTATAGCTCTGGGTAGAGTGCTGTGGCGTCACAGCTCACAGGAACCTCAAACTCCTGGGCTTAAGCGATTCTCTTGCCTCAGCCTCCCAAGTAGCTGGGACCACAGGCGCCCACCACAATGCCTGGCTATTTTTTGATTGTAGTTGTCATTGTTTGGCAGGCCTGGGTCAGATTCGAACCCACCAGCTCTGGTGTATATGGCTGGCGTCATAGCCACTTAAGCTACAGACACCATCATGCATAGCTCTTTCAAGGGGTTTCACTACAGAGAAAAGGAGAGAAGTGGAGTGATAAGTGGGATATGAAGTCATGTCAAGAAAGAGTTCTTTTTATTTAAGATGGGAGAAATACCTGCATGTATTCATGCTCTGAAAATTATCCATTTAAGAGGGAAAATTGATGTTGGGGAAGAATGAAGGAAGAATTTTTAGAGCCATGTCCTTGAAGTGATAAGGAAGAGAATGATCACAGTTTCACCTGTTGCATTGACCCACCACCTGCATCTGCGCCCATGGACACTACCTTCTGCTAGAGTGGCAGATACCCTGTCTGTGCTCCCAGCTGAGGCAGACCCTTCACTTTGTGCCCAAGATCCCATCCCCACAGTCCCACCCAAATGCATTGCCCCCTCAAAGGTAAAATACAGTAAGCTTTAAAAACTGAAATGTATAAAAGAATTCAATTTGTTGAAAGAGTTTATTTTTGTTTTTATTCATCTCCAAAATCATACTATATAACAACAGTCAACACATATATGCACTCAAGGTTGGGCATTTTTCTTTAAGATAAAAGAAGAGTATTAAATTTTTTATGCTGATATTTATTAATCACTTGATATTATTATATCCATTTTACAGACGAGACAGTTGAAGCAAAGCAGTAACTTTCCCTCAAGTGCCTTAGCTAAAGATTAAAACTAAGTATGTTTTCTCTTTTACCCTTGAATTTTGATGGTTCCTGTTATCTAATGGGAAATTTCAGGGTTAAAGATCTTATGAGATAGGTTGAGAGGACAAGGAGAGTTATGGGGAGGGAAAAGGTAAAGGAACCAGGAATATGGGGGTAAATAATGATGTTGAGTTCTGCCCAGACTGTAGTTCTTACACACTTTGGCATCCAGTAGCTGTGGGTTTGAATCTTTGTACAACCACTTGTAAGCTGAGTGGTCTTGGGCGATTTACCATACTTTTCTGGATCTCAGTTTCCACTTTTAATAATGAGGATGATGTCGTTTACCATAAATTGTTGTGGGGATTAAGTGAGCCCATATATGTGAATATAAAGTAGTATAAATCTTTGTTTTTTCTCATTTATTTTTACCTTAATGTTTATTTCATAATATTATTTAGCTTTCATCAGAGTATTCAGTTACCTTCTATATTTGTCAAATAATACTAATATTCTACTTGTAAAAGATATAAAAGATTTTTGGAAAAGAAATAATTATTTTTAAAAGTGGATTGGAAAGAAATACATGAAATTAAAATACTGTAGCTGCTGGGCGCAGTGGCTCACACCTGTAATTCCAGCACTCTGGGAGGCCAAGGCAGGTAGATTGCTTGAACTTGGGGGTTCCAAACCAGCCTGAGAAGAGCAAGACTTCATCATTAAAACAGGCACTGGAGCAGAAACCCATAGTTCCAGCTACCAGGAGGCTAAGGCAAGAAGGTCACTTGAACCCAGGAGTATGAGATTGCCATGAGCGATGACTCCACGGCACTCTACCAAGGGCATCAAACTGAGACTCTATCTCTAAATAAATAAATAAATAAATAAATAAATAAATAAATAAATAAATAAATAAAAATATTGTATATAATATTACAGATTTGTTGAAAATTATTAAGGTGGTACAAGAATGATGTCTTGTTATGTGGTTGGTCCTCATAGTGGACAGACCCTGTGGTCTATGATGCCTGTTTCCTTTTTACTCCTTTATGTAATTCCCTCCCCACTTAATTCAGATGAGACCTGTAGCTTATATTTAACCTTTAGAATGTGGCGTTTGCCATAATAGATATTGGCAGATGTAATGGGAGTTCAATCCTGTAATTACGTTATGGTACATAAGACCCCGTCTCAGCAGAATGGAGTTAAAGAGATCCTTGCTTGCTGGCTTTGAAGAAGCAAGCAAGCTACCATGTGGTGTAGGGTCCTCTAGGAACTGAGCGTTGCTCTCAGCTGGTAGCCAACAACAAACAGGAATCTCAGTCCTACAACCACAAGATGAATTCTGCCAACCACTAAAGATCTTGGAAGCAGGATTTTCCTCAGTTGAGCCTCTGATGAGACTGCAGCCCTGGCCAACAGCTATAATTGCAGCTACATCACAGTGAGACCCTAAATCAGAGCTTCCAGTTCAGCTATTCCTGACTTCTGACCTGCAGAAACTGTGAGATAATTAATGTATGTAGTTGTGAGCCACTACGTGATGGTAATTTGTTATGTAGCAAGAGATAATTAATATGGTGATTAAAAGTCTGGGGTCAGAAATTCTGAGCTGCTCATCTGGTTCTACCATTACAAGCTGTGTGCTCTTGGGAAAGATAGATTATCTGCAAAATGAGGCTAATAATGGAATCTGTCTCTTGGGTTATTATAATTAAATGAGATCATTTATGTCAAGTTTACCTCTGTACTTCTCACACAGTAAGCATTTAGTAAATTTTACTATTATTACAGTTATAACAGCTAAATACAGTGTGTTAACACTTTTACTTTTAAAATAGTTTTCAAAGCAAACTTTAGAACATTTTTAATAATACAGTTTAGAAAGCCTTTTAAATGTAATCATTAAGAATAGCAATATCAACTAACCACATATTATTACTTTATATGCATTAATGAGATGTATAGTTATCTTTAATGATCTTGGAAGAACTCAGAATACATTAAGTAATGAGTTTAGCCTGGTCAAGGTTCAGACATTTATCTGATTCAAGAGGATTTGCTTTTGGATTCATCAGGGAATGGAATTATAGATAAACTCAGAATAAAAAATAAATCTATACTTTTTTGTCAATCTTAGTCTTTCTTTACCCCCATTTGAGGGAAAATTCTACAAAGATTCCCCTCTTTAAAGTGCTAACTAATCTCATGCACATTGCTCTCTGGCCCCAGAGGCTCCTGTCCAAACTACCCTTTCAATTTTTCATTCCCGTTTATGTTCTATAATCACATCTAATTTCTTGCTGTAGAAGCTCTCAAGAGCCAAAGTTCTAAGAATATTAGGAAGGAAGAACTAGAGCTTCCTCCTTTCCTTCATGGCTAAAAACACAACAACAAATGTCTGCAATGTAAGAGAATTGGGACAACCATCATACCCAAGTTTCTGTCTTCTAGTGGTTTCTGGTCTCAAAAGAAGAAACTCAGACTTTCCTCTACTTCATAATCCCCACTTTCTTTTTGTTTTGTTTTGTTTTTTTCAAGCATGAAACAGAGTTTATTGTGAACGTCAAAGACAGGTTCACAGAGCAATAGCAAGATACATTCTCCACAGACAGCAAACAGGCCCCTTTTGTCACAATGAAGGGAAAAGCAATCTCTACTTTCATATATGTCTCAAATATTACCAAGAGTCTAAAGTTGATGTGAGTAGCAAGGAGAATTAAGGATAGTCATAATCAAAGAATGAAGAAAATAGTTCTCCTCTGAACCCCAAAGCCTTAGAGATTCCTTGAGCATCTTTCAAGCCTTACCGAAGTAAATCCACACTTGAGGGGCTTTCGGTTAACTGGTATCTGAGATGGGATTTCCTAAGCAGAGCATGAGCCGGAGATGAGGATTCTTAGTCAAGTTGTTGACTGATTGGGTGGTTTCAGGAGAAAGGGGGAGTGAACGAGGCTCAAAACACTACTGATGAGGCTGGGGTGAAGGTCAGGGAGGCCAGCTCCAGTCTGAAGCATCATAGCAGTGGGTCTCAGGAGTGGTGCAGGAGCCACCACAGATCCAAAAATGTCTGTCTACAGCACGAGTAATCTCAGAAACTTGCCTCACATCTGCTTATCCAACTGTCTCTAACTACCTGCCTGGGGGAAGAAAAGCTCCATCTCATTGTAGATGTTAAACCAGACCCACAGAGGAAGTATTTCTGGGAAATGTACTCCCAGCATCTCAGCAATGCAGAGAAGGCCTCAGAAAGAGGTGGCAGAGGCTGGGATGTGGCTCACACCTGTAATCCTAGCACTTTGGGAGGTTTATGTGGGAGGATGGCTCAAGCCCAGGAGTTTGACACTTGCTTAGGTAATAGCAAGACTCCATCTTTACAAAAACTAAAAAATGTAGCTGGGTGTGGTGTAAGTGGTGCACGCTTGCAGTCCCAGGTACTAGGGAGTTCGAGGCAGGAGGACCACTGAGTGCTGGAGTTGGAAGCTGTAGTAAGGTATGATGCCACCACTGCACTCTAGTCCAGGCAACAGAGGGAGGCCCTGTTTCAGAAAAAATAAAAAAAAATAAATAAAATCGGCAGATAGCAGGTGCCAGGCTAACAATCAAAAGTACAGTGAGACCACCAGCCCTCCTCCTAAAAGGTTTGACTCCCACCTGCCCCTTCACTTAAGGCTCTGCCAGCCCCATCTTTGTGATACTCAAGTGCTTTTATAGTCATAAGACAGGAAGTGTGATCCCTGCCTTTGAGATGACAGAGGAGTGGTATGGCTGGGTAAATCGTCCACAGGCAGAGTTTCTCTCCTCCCAGACACCCACATCTGCGTTCTAAAGCTAACAGTGGGCAGCTGTCTGTTCAATGCAGAGCTGAATTCACAGAAACCCAATCTTTAACTGTAGAGTCAGCAGCAGTCATAGGCCTATATGAGGAAACATCCTAATGTGTGTGATGCAGGGATGGGGAAAGAATAAAGGAAAGACAAGCTGAAAATTCCTTCCCTCATAACTAAGCTTCCCTCCACCACTTCTGGCCCCTGCAGTGTTGAGAATGTCAATCCTCATGTGTTGTCTGCTATTTTCAGGCACTATGCCTGGCACTGGAGAATCAAAATGAATATGTTTCGTTCCAGTTGTCTGTTGTCACGTAACAAATTCAAAACTGTGGCTTAAAACAATAGTTGTTTATTGTGTTCTCAAATCTGCTACTGGGCAGAGCTCAGCAGAGACAGCTTCTCTCTGCTCCATAGTACATCAGCTGGACTGGCAGTGCTCAGGGCTGGAGGACCCCTGTCAAGACAGCTGACTCACATAGCTGGAGAGTTGGTGCTCCCTGCCAGCTGAGTGCTCAGCCGTGGCTGTGGTCTGTGGGCCTCTGCACAGGCTGCTTGGGCTTCCTCATGACATGGTGGCTGGATTTCAAGAGAACATGGTAGAAGTGCGTTTTTATGATCTAGCCTTCAAAGCATTTCTTTTTCTGTATTCCAAAGGGAAAGGCAGGATCAAAGAGATGGGATGTAGATTCCACCTCCTGCTGCAGAGTTGCAAGGTGCTAGAACATGTATGGGATGAGAGATAATGTTAGAGCCCTCTTTGGAAGACGTAACCTGCCACATTATGCTCAGTGTATGTGGGGCTCATGGACCAGTGATACATGAGGTAGACATGGAAGAGATGATTGGAATTCAGTTTGAACATGCTAAGGGAATTTTATATTCTACCTAGAGGTTTCAGGAAGCCTAAAGGAAGCAACCCAACTCAACTCTTAAAGAATGTGTAGGTATTTACCAAGCTGGAAAGCATAATCATAGTCCTAGTGTGCTGCTGAGTGAGACTGTCAGGGCCCTTCTGTGTCTCTATGCTTCCCAGTCGCTATATGAACCACTCGAGGCTACACAGGTGTCCTCTCTGTGCCCAGCACACTGTGTGGCTTGTCACTGCATCTTGACTTTCACATCCTTTATGCTCACTTCGCAATTACCCATGAACATAATTCATGTTAGATATAACTGTGCTTCTAGACTTTAATGACAGAGCTAGCTGGAGATGCATGTTTTTGTCTTTTTTTAAGAAATGCTCTAACCTAATACCATTCATTTATTTTTTTCACACACATATAAGTTTAGTTTAACAAAAGCGAATGATAGTTGTGATGAATATATAAGGCCAGACACCAATGAACATTGAAACTGTTAGTCACAATAACTGTTCCAGTTATTTTTTAAAATTTCAAAATATTAAGGGGTATACATGTTTTTGTGACATAGCTTGAGTCAGGGCTATAAATGTGTCCCATCACCTGGATAATGTTCATTGTACCCACTAGGGGGGTTTTTGCTCCTACCCCCCTCCCTTCTCCCTGCTTGATTTCCAGTGACTTTTATTCCCCCTGCTAGGCCCGTCGGTCAGTTCCAACTTATTAGAGAGTACATGTGGCATTTGTTTTTCCATTCTTGAGATACTTTGTTAAGGGTCAGGGTCTTCCATTCCTTCCAAATTGCTGTAGATAGCATCAATGCATCCTTTTCATGGCTGAATAGTACTCCATCGTATATACATATATACCACATTTTGCTAAGACCTTCATGAATTGATGGACACTTTAGTTTAATTCCACATCTTTGTAATTGTGAATTATACTTCAATAAGCATTCAAGTGCAGATATCTTTCTGACAAAATGACTTATTTGTTCTTTGAGTAGCTGCCCAGTAGTGGGATGGCTAGATCACCTGGTAGATCTACTTCTAGTTCTTTGAGAAAACTCCATATTGTTTTCCATAAGGGTCTTGCTGATTTGCAGCTCCACCAGGAGTGTGTAAGCATTCCTTTCTCTCAGCATCCACACCAGCATCTTTGGTTTTGGGACTTTGTAATAATGGCCATTCTAACAGAGCCAAGGTGATTATCTCATTGTGGTTTTAATTTGCATTTCCTTGATGATTATTGATGTCGAGCATTTTCTCATATGTTTGTTGGCCATTTCCTTACATGTTTTCTTCTGGAATTCTTATGGTTCCCTGTCTTACATTTAAATCTTTTTATCTATCTTGAAGTAACTGTTGTAAGTGGTGAGAGCTAAGGGTCCTGTTTCATTCTTTTGCCTGTGGCTATCTGATTTTCCCAGCACCATTTACTGAATAGGCCTTCTTTTCCCAAGCATTTATTGTTGTCTACTTTGAAAAGGTCAGCTAATTGTAGGTAGATAGTTTTATGTCCAAGTTCTCCATTCCATTCTGTTGGTCTGTCTCTCTATTTTTATACCCTGACCATGCTGCTTTGGTTACTGTAGCCTTGTAGTCTGAAGTTTCATAATGTGATGCCTCTAAATTTGTTCTTTTTGGTTAGGGTTGCTTTGGCTTTTCAGGCTCTTTTCTGGTTCCAAACAAAGCATAGAATTTTTTTTTTTTAGGTATGTGAAATATGAGATTTTTTTTTTTTTTTTGCTTAGCCAAGGTTAATATTTTATTTTATTTTTTTTAATTAAATCATAGCTATGTACATTAATGCAATCATGGGATACAATGTGCTGGTTTTATATACAATTTGAAATATTTTCCTCAAACTGGTTAACATAGCCTTCACAGCATTTTCTTAGTTATTGTGTTAAGACATTTATATCCTACATTTAGTAAATTTCACGTGTACCCTTGTAAGATACACTGTAGGTGTGGTCCCACCAATTACTCTCCCTCCACCCATCCTCCTCAGTCTCCTCCCCATCCCCTTTCACCATATCCTTGGGCTATAATTGGGTTATATATGAAAGCTATAATTGGTTTTATAGTAGGGCTGAGTACATTGGACACTTTTTCTTCCATTCTTTTTTGTTTGTTTGTTTGAATTAGAGTTTAATTTAATATAATTGGTGTCTTTATCTACTTTTTTGTTTGTTTGTTTGTTTGTTTTTATTAAATCATAGCTGTGTACATTAATGCAATCGTGGGGTACAATGTGCTGGTTTTATATACAATTTGAAATATTTTCATCATACTGGTTAACATAACTTTCATGGCATTTTCTTAGTTATTGTGTTAAGACATTTATATTCTAAATTTAGTAAGTTTCACATATACCCTTGTAAGCTGCACCATGAGTGTGGTCCCACCAATTACCCTCTCTCCACCCATTCTCCCTCCTCCCCTTCACTCCCTTTCCCCTTATTCTTGGGCTATAATTGGGTTATAGCTTTCATATGAAAGCTGTAAGTTAGTTTCATAGTAGGGCTGAGTACATTGGATATTTTTTGTGAGATTGGTATTTTGATAGTGATTGCATTGAATCTGTAAATCACTTCAGGTAGTATGGACATTTTAACAATGTTGATTCTCCCAATCCAAGAGCACAATATGTTTTTCCACTTATTAGTGTCATCTGTGAGTTCTTTCCTTGGTGTTGGGTAGTTCTTCTTATACAGATCTTTCACCCTTGGTTAAGTATATTCCTAGGTATTTTATTTGCTTTGTGGCTAGTGTGAATGATATTGAGTCTTTGATGTCACTCTTAGTTTGACTATTACAGGTATATAGAAATACTACTGATTTGTGTACAATGATATTGTAAACTGAGACTTTGATGAATTTATTTATCATTTCCAAGAGTCTCTTGGGATACACCAGTGAATAAATCAAAGAGCCCCCATCCACAGAGAGCTCACATTCTAGTCCTGGAGACACTGAACAGTAAAAACATTAAATAAGTAAACAACGTAAGTCAGAAGGTGATAAACAGTGTGGCAGAGGAAAAAGTAGAACAAGGTACAGGTTTAATGGTGCTGGGAGTTAGGGGGAGTCATTCTGAATAGGGTATTGGGTAGGGGACTTACTGAAGGTGATGTGTGACAGCAGCCTGGACTAGGTGTGGGGTTAGCACACTGTCACTTCACACTGTCGTCTCTCCCAGTCCTCTACTCTCTCACCTCCTTCGTCTGCATTGCCGCTCCCCACCGCCACCACATGCACAGGCTCTGTGGCTAACCTTGCCTACACCTGGAGAGAAAATAGAAGCAATGAGACAGATCCTCCATGACTGTCCCCACCCCGTCCGCCTTCCCTCCTGTTACTATGCGGGAGGCATCTGCGCTGTCCTGGGAAGTCTCCTATTATTCGCTGAATCTCCGGTCATTTCACCTTCTCAAGGATTTTGCTCCTGTATGTATCCCCTCTCTCCTGCATCATCAGATTTTCCTGTCTACTGAGTCATTACAAATGTGCTCCTGGAACTCATATCCTAAGGAGAAAAATGCCTCGACTGACCCCTGTGCTCTCTTCTAATGACCACCCCATTTCTCTTCTACTCTTCACAGAAAAAAAAAAAAAAACAATCTTGAAATACTTGTCTAGTGTCCTGTCTCCATCTCTTCATGTGCCTCTCTTCCACTGCTTAGCCTGGTCTTTCTTCTTCATCATTCCACAGAAACTGCCTCTGAATAAATCCAGCAGTAACACCATCTCTGTTACCTTACTGGCCTTACCAGCAGCTTTCCTGCTAAGCAAAGAGTGGATCATTATCTCCTTAAAAATGTTCTTCTCTTGGCTCTGGAGACCTCTCCTGTTTTCCTGGATTTCTTCCTATTCTTTTGCCCTCTTCTCAGTCCTCATTGCTCACCTTCCTTTCCTGTTTGATTCTCAAGTACAAGGAGATCTTTAGACTTGATCCTGAGTCCCCTATGTTTAAACAATCCCAGTGAAGTAGGCAAGAGGAGTTATGTTAACATTATACTAATGGGGGAGTGATATGAGTTGAGACACAATCAATTATATTTCTCTGTTATCAAAAATCATACAAGCCTCATTTCTTGACAGTTTTTCACGACCTTTAGGTAAAAACACTTGGTAGACTATATTGCTGCAGGCACCATAGCATCCTCTAATCTTGATAAGCATTTCACTAAAAGATAAATATAACAGACCTAGAAGGGATGTTACAACTTTCTCCAAGTACTTTAGAAAGCATTTCCAAAGTTAAATTGCTTCTTCATGGTAGCAGACACCTGATTCTTCTGTCCCTTCAGAGTCATGTTTATTTCATGGCTATTAATCACTGCAGCTTACTAAGGGAATGCTGATACATGGGTTACTGGCTGTGTCAGAACTGTGACTACTTATCAGTGAGTTGATCATTTGTGATAATAAAAACATATAACAATGATGAAAAAGTTGTCCCCAAGTTCAGCTTATCTCACAGACTATCCATGATAATGGGGAAAACATGTTGGCCTATAACAGGTGGAAAAACTTTTGGAGTTTTAGAGATAAGAAGTGACATTGCTTATTTCTAAGGAGAGGCTTACTACTGCGTGTGTCCATGAACAGAGCTTCTTCTCTCCCAGTGGATATTAGACCAACCTCTACTCATATCCATCACATTATTTGTAGTTAGTATAATAGTTGCTTTACTGAATCGTGACTTGCCTGAGATCTAGGACCATGTCTTTGCTTTGCTTTCCTATCATCAAACAGAGCCTGTACATTAGGAAACATAATACATAGTAATACGGATTATATTTAGATGTTTTTGGAATGACTTTATGAGTGGTTATGTTATAAAGCAGATATAACATTTGTTTCCATAATAAATCTACTATTTCCCTAAGAAGGTGATGGAAGAAGTTATTCTACCTCAGTGTAAATTAATTAGCACTGTATACCAGATATAACCCCTTCTCCTAGTGGTCTTATGGACAGATGTGGACATATGACTACTTCTGTTCAATAAGCTGGGCACAGAAGTGGTATGTATCCTTATGAGATCCTCAGAACTCTGCCTTCCCTCTGGCAAAGTCACCCATTAGCACAAACCACTAAGTCACCAAAATGAACTGACCTGCAATGAGCATGTAGCATGAACAAGTAATAAATCTTTTTCATACCACTAGCCAATAGAAATAATGTAATTTTAAATTTTCTAGTATCCACATATGAAAGGTAAAAAGAAACATATGAAATCAATTTTAATAAAGTATTTTATTTAACCCAACAAATCTAAAATGTTATTTCAGCATGTAATCCATATAGAAATTATTGAGATGTTTTACTTTTTTTTTTTTTTTTGTATGTATGTTAAGTCTTTAAAATCTGGTGTGTATTTTCCACAGACAGCATGTCCCAATTTTACGTTGTCATATTTTAAGTGCTCAGTAGCCACATGGGGTTAGTGGCTACAATATTGACAGGACAGCTCTCCTGTTTTAAGTCATTGACCTTGGGGGTTTATTTGTTGTTGCAGCTTAACCTAGGCCATCCTGACTACTACACCAAACATTGATTTTCCTTAGATACTCTGATGACATAAGTTTCCTTAGTTTGATGTAGGGATCACCAAGGTTGATACAGAGTAACCAAGCATGTGACTCCTCAGTATTCACTAGTTGGCAGCATAGAGAACCCGTGATGAAACGTGTGAAGATTTATGCTTAGCCCCTCCTGACTGTGGCCTGGTTGAGAGTTTACTCGAGTTGCTTTTCAATTTAGCCACACTGAAACCTCTGTGGTGTCAAGAAGGTGAATTTTTTTTTGGCCTCGTAATAATGTTTTAACAAGGTAATCAATAATGCGAGAAAGCTACTTGTAGTCTAAACGCTGAGATGTTCATAAACTAATTTAGGAGCATTCATCCCCACTGGCGATGTGCTTAGTAACATACTGGGTGCTGGGCTACAGTGGTGGAGAAGCTGTATAGTCAGTGAAATGTATAATCACAGCATTAATTAATTAAATTATGACCTGTGTTAGTTTTATATAGCTGTCAAGGAGATTACTTCACACTTAGAGGCTTAACACAACCTATGTTTATGCTTCCATAGTTTTTCTGGGTCAGGAGTCCAAGTGTAGCTCGCCTGGGTCCTGTGATGGGAATGGCCCCAACAGTGCTTCCCCCCCAGGCTGTCAGCCAGGCTGCATTCCTTTCTAGAATTCAACGTCCTCTCACATGGTTATCGACAGAATTTAGTTCCTTGTGGTTGTGGGACTGAGGTCTTTGTTTTCATGTTAGTTACTTGCCAGGGACTATTCTCAGATCCCTTTAGAAGTGTCTCAAAATTCTTTACGCCCATAGACCTTCTTACACACAGCAGCTTATTTCTTTAAAACTAGTGGGGAAAGGGATCTCTCTGACCTCTAGACTGTCCTTTAAGGACTCACTTGATGAGTTGAGGCCAATCAAAGATAATTTCTCTTTGATAGAGTCAACTGATGAATACCTTAATCACAAGAGTGGCATCCCCCCAACTTTACAAATTCTACCTACACTCAAGGACAGCTGCTTATGTACATGGGGGGTGTACATCGGGGTGGAAGGGGTATCTGAATCTTGGGGACGATCTTAGATGTCTGCCTGCCATGTGATGTCAGACTCGAAGGAGTAGAAATTTTTCAGGCAGAGAAGACAGCATGTGGGAAGACACTGCTTCAGCCCATTAGAGGTTTGGCAATTTAGAAAGAAGAAGTAAGAAGCCCACTGTGACTGGAACTCAGAGGGAGGAAAAGTGGCATAAGTTAAGGGAGCTGCCAGGTCATGCATCAGTCACTTTTGTGATTTTTCCAGAGAACTGTGGGAAACCATGGATCATAATGCATTTTTAAAGATGTGTCTGATGTCATTGAGAACACACAGGGCAAGAAGGAATGGAGGGAGGGCAGCGTGAGGCTGCTGCGGTATTCAGGATGACAGATGATAGTGCCTTAAAGGGGGGTGGTCGAAGCAGACATCGAGAGAACTAGACAGATTTGAGAGAAACATAAAAAGTAGAATCCATCACACTTGGTGATTAATTGGATGTGGCATAGAGGGAAAAAAAGACCCTGGACTTGAGCCACTGGCTGGTGGTATTTCAGAATCTGGGGCTACTGAGAAGAAGAGTAGTTTTGCCAGATAACTGGGTCAGTTTTAGACACATTGAGTCTGATGTGTCACTGACATGGTAAGGGCAGGTGTTACCTTGGCCACCTTGGCTATTGGCTGTGCTGATCTGGAACTCAAGAGAAGTCAAGACTGTGACTTTCAGAGACATCAGGTGATAGGTGACATCTGAAGCCATTGGGAAGGGAAGAGATCATCTGGGAATGACAGATAGAATGAGGCCAGAGCCTGGAGAGGGTCCTCAGGAACCCCCTACTTAAAGGGCTGCTATAGAGGAGGGAGTGGCTGTTTCACACACTCCTGTTGCTGATGTCATTTCCATACATATTGTGGAGGGAATATTGCTTTTAGGAGCATACAGTACCTTAGAGGCTTCTCTCCACCAGAGCACTGTGTATATTTGCCCAAGTGTGTGAGAGAGAGAGAGTGTTGTAGAAAGGGAATTGAATCAGAATCAACTAAGGAGGGTTTTTCTTTTTTTAACTAAACTACACTCACAAATTTTGAGGTGTGCCTAAGGGAATGAAGAATAAAAGACGCAAAAAGTCTTTTTAGAGACGTATGCCCTCATTTTTTTTAGAGAAAACTGAAGCTCAGAAAAGCGCAAGTGATTTGCCCAGTGATACACAGCTGGTCAGATGGCAGCCCCACTGAGAGGAGCTGAAATTGCCTAGCAACGACTTGAGCCTCCTGAGCCCCCAGGAATGCACAATTTCTCCATCAGTTACACAGTCTACATTCCAGACACGTTAAGAAACTTAGCATCCCTGTGGGTTACCAAAATGTACGCCAAGCATTCAGTACCTCTAGGAGGAAGAAGGAAAATCTCCTTTATTAAACCACAACTGTACAACCACAGCAGCATCACAACAGCCCTGTAAAACAGGTATTGTTTTCCCTATTTTACAAATGAGGAAACTGATACTTGTGGATTTAGGAAGGTACTTAGAAATGGCATAAGCAGGTTTAAAATTTGCTCTTACCCTTGGCCTTACATTAATTTTAGGATGTTCGGGGGGACCATATGTATGCACTATGCTTTGGATTCCAATATGCAATTAAGCATTTCTCCAAAAAAATAAAATGCCAGTGGGATCAAGTTCATGAGCAAATACTTTTGTGTGAGCCCAGCCTTCCTCTTATGGAGATTTCCTCTTTTGTGGGCAGACTGCCCAGGTAAGAATCCAGGCTCCAGCCCTTCCTCACTGTGTGACCTTAGCCAAGGTCCCAGGCCTCTTTGTACATTAGTATCATCATAAATTAAGATGATACCAATGCCTTCCTCAGAGGGCAGAAGAAGAAAGGATTTCATGTCTATAAAAGCTCAGAGACACCACCTAACAGGTAGCTGCACTGTGTATCTGCTTCCATCTCTGCCACTGCTATTCATTCATATTCACTATTTTTTTAATCCAAGAGGCTTGTCAGAGCTCCCAATTAATATCTTCTTCTTGCCCCAGAATTTTAAGATTTTGCTTTGTTCTCATAACAACATAGTTATGGCCAAGTGCTATCCAGGTTATTTCCCTAGGGGGTACAGAACAGATGCAAGCGATCACCCTGATTTGATCCTTCACGCTCAATAAATTGGCACATCAAGCATATTTATGCCTCAGGGTCTTTGCCTTTTACTTTTCTTGCTGCCTGAAACCTTCTCTCCCTGTATTACAGAACAGCCTCCCTCAGCACTTTGTTCAGGTCTCTGTTCAAATGTCACCTTATCAAAAGTCCTGGCCACAATATCTATCTAAAATGGCATGTCTTTCCTGCCATTGCTTTCTATTTCTTTCTTTTCTTTCTTTTTTTTTTTTTTTTTTTTTTTGGCTGGGGCAGGGTTTGAACCTGCAACCTCCAGTATATGGGGCCAGTGCCCTACTCCTTTGAGCCAAAGGCACCACCCATTGCTTTCTATTTCTTTACCTTCTTTACTCTTCTTCCAAGCACTTCATCAGAAACCTGCCATATCTATTCTTTGAGGGGCTGTCTCCCCTACAGAACTTGAACTCCATGGGAGCAGGGATCTGGTCTGTTTTTTTTTTTTTTTTGCAGTTTTTGGCTGGGGCCAGGTTTGAACCCACCACTCTGGTATATGGGGCCAGTGCCCTACTACTCCTTCGAGTCACAGGTGCCACCCGGATCTGGTCTGTTTTGTTCTCAGATGTATCTCCAGAATCTAGGATAGTCCCTGCCACATTGTAGGCTTTCAGTAGGAGTTGTGGTACAGATGAACGGGTAAGTGAGTGTTAGCCTACTGTTCACGTGGTAGGTACATTTGCAAAGGCCACCATGAATTCCAGGTGCACTGTCACCTGCATGAGCTTGGGACAAAGTGCATGGTTCCAGCCCCTCTTCCTCAAGGTGCGGGTGGGTACTGGCATCTGTCCAGCTTCCAGGCAAAACAACTTGCACACTCTTCTAGGCATCAGATGTTTTGGTCACTCTCCTCATTTGATCAATCCCAAGCCTTTTCGAATTTACCTCTACTGGGTGTCAAGTCTGCCCGTTTCTTTCTTGTCTCTGGTTCTAACCACATCTTGTCCTGCCTGGCCTACTGGAATAACTTTCTTGTGGAACTTTCCACTCCTGTGCTCCCTCCGCACCCTTCTCCATAAAACATTCAGCACACACTTGCCAAGACAAGTGATTCCCTGCCTGTTACCCACTAGTGACTTCTTAGTGACCTTAGAAAAGAAATCAAAGAGCCTCACCACGTAGTACCTGGCCAAGCAGGGGCAGATCCCAGCCCTCCCTTCTAGCCCCATCCCAGATAACTCTCCTCACCTCACACTGTACTGCATCCCTCACCCCAGCCTTTCAGCTTGGGCACATATGTAGTCGCTGGACTGCTACACTCGCCGTTCCACTGCTTGAAATGCTTTGCCCTTGGCTCCTCTCATGGCATCTGGTACACAGAAGCTGTCCAGCATGTTCTTGTGGAAGGGAGGGAGGGAAGGAAGGAAGGAAGGAAGGAAGGACGGAAGGAAGGAAGGAAGGAAGGAAGGAAGGAAGGATGGATCTGGGTTTTTTTGTTTGTTCTTTCGTTTTGTTTTGTTTTCTGTGAAACATGTATTTCTACTCCAGGTAGTTCTCATGCTACTTACTAATTTCTCCACCTTGTCACCCTCCTGGGTAGAGTGCTATAGCATCACAGGGTCACAGCAACTTCAAACAGTGCTCTTGCCTCAGCCTCCTGAGTAGCTGGGACTACAGATGCCCACCACAGCACCCAGCTATTTTTAGAGACAGGGTCTCACTCTTTCTCAGGCTGGCCTTGAACTCAGCTCAGGCAGTCCACTCACCTCAGCCTCTCTGAGTGCTAGTGTTATAGGCATGAGCCACCACGCCCGGCCTTAAATGGTCACTTTTCTTTCCCCCCAAGCTTCTAACCTAAGGGTTTTTTTATCACAGCATATTAATGAAACAACTCTGTCTTACAAAAATGATTTTCATTTCTCTTCACTTTGACACTCACACCCTTGGATTTATGTAGAAAGGAAAACTTAATGACAGGGAGAGACCTGTCTAGAAACAGCAGTGTAATCATTCCACGGTAGAGAAAGGAGTGATGTATGGGCCATATAATTAGCAGTCATCTGTTCCACATTTATTTCGCAGGGCTGAAGTTCAGAAGGCATTCAGTACCAAGCGGTAGGTAATGCCTTCTTAGTTCTTCCTTGAAAAACTGAACATTAATTATAAGCCCTACACACTAAATTTTTTTCTCTTAAGTCATAAAAGGGACACACACACGTACAAAGGACTCACGAGTACATGTTCATCATCATTCAAGGGAATTCACTTAATAGTTTTTTTCAAGATAATCAAAATAACTTTGAGTAGCCTCATATCAAATCTTAGTTCATTAGTGGCTTAATTTTACTTTACACTGTGGAGTGCCTCTTTGTTTTGTTGCTTTGTTTTCTAAAATATGAAATTCTTCTAAGAGTAATTTGTGTAAATGCAGAAAGCCATAATTCAGAGACAATGCACCTTAAATGCCTGTACAAAGCCATGGATTTGTTTAACTCTCAGAAGCTATCAGATATAATTCACTAGAGAGTCAAGAGATATGGGTTATGGGCGCAGTGCCTGTGGCTCATGGAGTAGGGCGCCAGCCCCATATGCCGGGGGTAGCAGGTTCAAGCCCGGCTCCGGCCAAAACTGCAAAAAAAAAAAAAAAAAAAAGGAGAGATACTAGTATGGAATCAACTCTGTTGGGAATAAACATTTAGTTTGGCTGGGGGTGAATCACTTTACCTATTTCTCTCTCTTCCTCTGAGAAACTGGAGGAAAACCTCTGTCACTGCTGGGGCAGTGGCTGTGGCTCACTGTAGTCCTGGTACTCTGGGAGGCCAAGGCAGGGGCCAAGACAGGTGGATTGGTGGAGCTCAAGAGTTCGAAGATCAGCCTAAGCAAGAGCAAGACCCTAATCTCTAAAACTGGCCAACCACTGAGGTGGGGGGTGGTGCCTGTAGTCTCAGCTACTGAGGAGGCTGAGGCAAGAGGATCGCTTGAGCCCAAAAGTTTGAGGTTGATATGAGTTATGAAACTATGGCACACTACCCAGGGTGGCTGAGTGAGATTCTGGCTCAAAAAAAAAAAAAAAAAAAGGGAAAGAAAGAAAGAAAAGCTCTCTTTCAAAGTTTGTGTGGGAACAAAATGAGACAACATGTGAAAATACTTTGACAATTGCAAAGCACAAAAAATAAGTAATAAAGTGATAGTGTCATTGTTATTGTTGAAATCATTAAAAATTAGTTTCATCAGATTGAATAAATGAAAACAGCATGCTTTTATGTAGAAAATGGTTTGAGACTGCAGATCAGAATTTTGGTTGACTCAGTGCTTTGTTCAGATAATGAACTTGGCTTTTCCACACACAGAAATGTGATATTTAAAGCGTTCCCTAAGTGGAATATTTTAACATATTCTCTTTAATGTTTTCATACATTGATGAGAGATCTCAAGAATGATTATTCTTGCACTAGATTGTGTATTTTCTGCAAAACTAGCAATCGCTGTTAATCCAGAGAGAAAACAAGCATAATCTTGATTATCTAAATCAAGATTTATTTGATTCAGTAAATCAATTACATTCCTAAAAGTTGTCTTCCTGTGTTGAGCAGTTTTTTACTCTTTCATAAAAGATGAAAGAAGAAACAATGGCAAACATAGAACATTGTAGAAAAGCTAGATACGTTTAAAGAAGTCCTCTTGGGGTGGAGCAAGATGGCAGCCTAATAACAGCTTCCTTGCAACTGAGCACGGTGAGACTGGAGAGAGAAGACTTCAGGCATCTCTGGCTGGTAGGATCTGCCCAAAAACATCCCTTTGGGAATGCAGGGGGACAGCATGAGATTTCTGGACCCCCTGAGGAAGGCAAAAGCAGTGGAGATCTGGCAAGTGGTTGCGTGTGTTCGTTCAGTCTAATCCTGCCGGCAGCTGTGGGTGTAGCAGCAGAGAGACTGCAAGCTGTAAAGGCCTTACCTATGAGCTGTTTGGGTTTCTTTTGGACTTGGCACTCGGTTGAACTGCCTTGGTAGAACTTGGACAAGACTGTGAAGGTCTTTGAGTATTGTCTGGGTCCCCAGACTGGGCCACTGAGCCAGTTGGAGCTACCAGTGTTTGGTTGTGGGCTGTGTGGAGCCATTGTAGGAGAACTGCCCTGGCAAGCTCCACCCTCTGGGTAGCAGAACAAGCATCGGGAGGGAGCGAGTAATCTACTGACTGAGCAGCCTAAAGGCGGGATCTGAGAGGCCTTGCAGCCTTAGGCCTCAGGGGCATAAGGTGAGACTGGTTTTGGCACACCGTGTAAGTGGATAGCCAATTAAGGGGTGATCCCAGCCACAAGCACTTTCCTGGGAAAGCTTCTGCTTAGCCCAAGTTAGCAATTTAAAGTGCCTTCTAAGCATGCTGAGGAGGATTTAAGCTCTCCACCCTGCGGGGTTTGAGAAATCATTAGAGGCCTCCTGTCTCCATTTGTACATCCGTATCAACATTGTGACTAACATATCATACCCCAGAAGATCACCTCATGCCCAGACAATATCAGCAAGATATATATACTGCTTTGTTTTTGGTTTTGTTTTGCTTTGTGGTTGTTGTTGTTGTTGTTGTTGTTTGTTTGTCTTTGTTATTGTTGTTTTGTTTTTAATTTCATCATTTTCCTTAAAGATTTTTCCATTTTTTTTCTTTGTTTTATTTCTTCATTTTTCTTGTTTGAATATACTTTTTTTCAACAATTAGAACTTCAATTTTGCTAGTGTTTATACCCATATTAATTGTTTTCTTTCCCCAATTTTATCCTGTAAAGTTTTGCTTGTTTTGGTTTGATTTATTGCATTTTTGTCTTTCCTCTCTACTTGATGGAGGTGGGGTACTGTGTTCACACAGGCTGGCAAAGAGCTGCTGACCTAACCACCCAACCCGGCACCCCCAGAGGTTGGGGGTTCTGAAGGTTGGGTCAAAACCCTACTGTACACCTGTTTTGCTCCTGTCCCCTTCTTTCTGTGCCTCTCTTCTTTTCGTTGATAGTTGCTTCTACCCACCCACTCTCCTTTCTCCTTTTTCTTCTTTTCTTTCTTTCTTTTTTTTTCTTTCTCTTTTTTTCTCTCTTTCTTTCTTTTTTCCCTTCTTGCTCTTCAATCTTCTCATCATTCTGATCCTGTACCAAAAGGACTCATCGAAACCCTAGTCCAGAGGCATGGCAACTTAAAGAACAGGAAGAAGTGAAAGGAAAATTGGGGCAAGGAAACAGATAAAAGAAATCACTTATGAGGAAGAATCAGGAGAAAACTCCTGGCATCATGAAAAACCAGTCCAGAGCAACCCCCCCAAGGGGCTGTGAGGGAAATACTGCAGAGGATTCCACCTATAAGGAAATGTTAGAAATGACAGAAAGGGAATTTAGGATACAGATGATGAAAACAATCCAGTAAATTAAGGAAATATTGAAGGAAAATGCTGATAAAGTGGAAAAAGAAATCCAAACACAGAATCAAATAAAAGATGAACGCTATGAAGAATATAAAAAGGATATGGCAGAGATCAGGGATCTGAAGCAGTCAATTACGGAACTTAAAGATGCAGTAGAAAGTATCAACAAAAGATTAGACCATGCAGAAGAAAGAATCTCAGAGGTAGAGGACAAAGCTCTTGAGATAACTCAGATACTTAAAGAGGCAGAAAAGAAGAGAGAGAAAGCAGAACGTTCACTGGCGGAATTATGG